>JBBPOS010000229.1:0-43823 GCA_038091575.1 Leccinum subgranulosum
GCAAGCCATCCAATTCCTCGAAAGTGCCTGCTATGTGTACCTCTACTTCCCATTCGTCGCCACCACTCCAGCCCTGTTCCAGGCGAATGACCCAGCTGGAGCATCGTACGTCGGGACCGGATCCTGTCTGTACAATGACGATAAATCGATATCCGCTGTTGGGAACTTGTTGTTGTAACAGCACATTACTTTTCAGGTTGGTAGGAGACATTGATGTATATATTCCTATCTTTGTGGATACATCAAGGCCGATTCTTTCGTTTTCTTTCTTGCCTATCTCCGCGTGGAGAAGAAATGTGATTTTTTTAAAATCACGTTTACAGTCGTGTTGGGGATAGATTTCCCTATGTAGACTTTGCAAATCCGGAATCCTGTGGTCGAGCGACTTATCCAATGTGTCCGTATGACCGCCCAAATCAATGCCGCACGATGTCCGAAACCCTTGCCAACACCCCTTCCCAAGCTCATAACCCTCGAGCTCTGTGCCAGTGGGACTGTACCGGGCACATTCGTGACGATCCACCAACCTGTAAAGTACTGTAATCTAATCGAATGCGCTGTATACGCCCTGCAGTAAAGTGATCCAATATGCCAAAATCCTGGGCGAATACATCGAGGGCCACGAAATGGGGTTCAGGAAGCGATGAGCTCTGAGATCTCACCTACAGGCGAGCGCTGGGCGATAACGGCACTGAACACAGAGAAGGATCATCCTCGTCTTGTGTAAGTATCAGCAGTTCGGGAAGGATTTCAAACGTCTTACCCCCAGAGGCAAAGCTCAGAGTTGGGAAAGAATCGCAGGTACTGTGGCAGGGCTGTCAATAAAAACAAGGTATGGTCCAACGCAATCCGAACTCACGGGAATAAAAACCAAAGGGTCCATGTTCCTCGGGGATACCGTCAAGGCACCTGTACAATTCTGAAACCCGTTCCCAATCTCCGAAGATGTGGCTTGCACCAACGTCGAAGATTACTATATTACCATTAACACGGACTCGGACATCGTCCATGGACGCCTGCCACAATCCCTACATAAATGCTAATGTCAGCAACCATCACACCATCTACCTTCTTAACTCACTGCAGGTTGTGTTACGGGCGTATACGCGATGTCACCATTGTACAGCATACTGTCTGCTCCACCGATGTACATCTCAGCCCCAGGAGAAAAGAGTTTGAATGAGAATGTGGGGTTGATTACCCTATTTTGTCTGACAAGCGATTCAAACAGCGGATCGGTACCAAAATACGAGACGGAAGGGAAGGCCAATCCCAGCAAGCCGTCTGCAGGGTATTCAAAATTCAATGGTCATGCTCATAAACGACACAAAACATATAGTGAGTCCAGCGATGGTTACATGATCAATATATTGATCACCATCTATAATGGTTCCATCTGTATAATCCATTAGAAATGACTTTCCCTCGTACTTAGCAAATCCGGATGAATGGGGATTCCAGAGGTCGCGATCTCCGGAAATCCCAACACAACCAGTTTGCAGCACCCACATATCGCTGCGTCGACATGAACAAAAACAGCTGTATGAAACAGAAGAAAGTACTCACGCTGCACTAGTGACGATGCCGACTAACGTAGCTTAGGATAAACATAAATCAGATTATACCCTTGAAGGTCTTGGCGGGAGTGCCAATCGAAATCTCCCCCATCCACAAGCTATCTCGAAAAGCTGTCAGCGGGATGGCAGCGCCACGCGTTTCGAGTCTGGACTCCGAGTCGCTCCGTTTGACAGCGAAAGGATGCATTGTCCCCGTGTTCATCTCGTAATTGTCTAGGCTACTAAGGATCTTCCTAAAAAAAAGTCTGAGCAGAGCAGATATAGCGGCATATTCCACATACTCCCTGACTGATATACCATGAGATGTTATTGCGTCGAGATCAATGGTTTTGTTGGAGCTCAGAAAGGGAGAGTGCCTGGCGAGTGGTATGGCCATGCCATACGACGTCCTGTTTGGTACAGGATTTGCAATGGCCAGAGCAACCAGGCTGCCGGTGACTGCAAATATGGTTATCGTAATGTATCGCATTGTGAGTGGAAAGGACTGGTGGTGAAACGTACACCACAGACCTTTAATAACGAGAAATCAAGAGTAACAATATCCACGGCGGGCATCAGGGATAGAGTAAATCAAATCAAAACTGATGATGTGGATGTTGTGGATGTTGTGTCATCTGAGCAGGGAAGAACGCGGCGCACAACGGAACAAAATCCTTCAAGATTGGTAGAGTAGGAATATGTTTAATTCACGAAACTGGCCGCAGAGAGCAGACAAGGGCATTTGCTGGAGGATCTGGTACTCCGGGGACCGGATCCCGCCCTGAATAGATTTTTTTAGGGGACTAGGTGGAACCTTTTCGGAAAAGTAAAAACATTCTCCTGGTGGAGTGTCCGCGAATGTCAGCGTATGCCATCTCGTCGAAACGAGCAACTTACGGGCCACTTATACCCCCGAAAACGCCAGAATTTCACTGATGAATCGATGACTGCTACAGTCTTCATGTAGAACCTCGAGATCGAAAAACCTCATTTCCACAAATAGCCCTATGGATGAATATAGCACCGAATCGTCACATGGCTTGAAGCATAATCACAGTACGTTTCGAGTGGGTCGCATACGAATCAAATTGTCCAACCGAGCTAATATCTCCTGTCACGTCAGCTCAAGAATGCACGTCACCAAAAAGCACGCAAGTGGTTGGTAACTTCAAGTTGCCAAAGTTGCCAAAATTTTAGCTGCGATCGAGGAAATTAGGTTGAATTGATCGGCGATTGAACATTTGAACATTGAATCGCTGATCTCAATCACATGTTACTTGGCAGGGCGAATGCAGATTGCAGATTCATGGAGTCCAGTCTAAGTCATCCTCATATTGAAAATGGAAAAGAGTACAAGTCGTAGTGTATTAAGGGAAAGACATTATCACCGTAGCAATGCACGAGGGCAAGCAGAACCAAAGCAAAGACATTCTACCACCGCTTGACATTGTTTTTGCATCTGTCTACTGAACCGTCCGAACTTAGAAGCATTCTGCGGGAATGATAGTGAGAGATCGAATCAGGGTGTAGCAAAAGATGCTTACTGCGGTGAACGATACCAGGACCGGATTCGTCGTACTCCTGCTTGGAGCACCACAAGTTCTGGAAGGTGCTGAGAGAGGCAAGGATAGAACCACCAATCCAGACCGAGTACTTTCGCTCGGGTGGTGCAACAATCTTGACCTGTAAAATCAAATGAGATAACGAGCAGCTCATACTTCTGTCTGGACAGCGCACCTTCACGCTCGAAGGTGACAGAGAGGTCAATTCCTTTTGCATGCGGTCTGCGATACCAGGGAACATGGTTGTACCACCAGAGAGGACGACATTGCCGTAGAGATCACGACGGATATCGAGATCACATTTGAAGATGGAGTTGTACCTAAATGAATGCGGTCAAGCGGGGATGCGAATTGATCGCTACCCAGAGACTTACGTGGTTTCGTGAATACCGGCGGACTCAAGACCAAGGAAGGCTGGCTGGAAGAGAGCCTCGGGTGCGCGGAAACTAAGTCAATGAGTCAATGTGATCTCATCGTCGTCAACAGTTAGACTACTTACCGCTCATTGCCGATCGTAATGACTTGGCCGTCGGGAAGCTCGTAGCTCTTCTCGAGAGCAGAAGACTGGGCGGCTGTTTGAAGTTCCTGTTCGAAGTCGAGGGCGACGTAGCAGAGCTTCTCCTTGATGTCTCGGACGATTTCACGCTCGGCGGTAGTAGTGAAGGAATAACCCCGTTCGATCAAGTTCTTGATCAGGAAGTCGGTCAAATCACGACCGGCGAGATCGAGACGGAGAATGGCATGAGGAAGGGCGAAACCCTCGTAAATGGGGACGGTGTGGGTAACACCATCACCAGAGTCCATGACGATGCCGGTTGTGCGACCCGAAGCATACAGAGACAAGACGGCTTGAATAGCGACATAGAATGCGGGGGCATTGAATGTTTCGAACATGATCTGAGTCATCTTTTCACGGTTAGCCTTGGGATTGAGGGGTGCCTCTGTGAGTAGAACCGGGTGCTCTTCTGGAGCGACACGGAGTTCATTGTAGAAAGTGTGGTGCCAGATCTTTTCCATGTCGTCCCAGTTCGTTACGATACCGTGCTCGATCGGGTATTTCAGGGTGAGGATACCACGCTTCGATTGGGCTTCGTCACTGGGGAACGCGGGTGAGCGATTCGAGGGAAGAGTGACAGATGACAGTGCTCACCCGACATATGAATCCTTTTGACCCATACCAACCATCACACCTTGGTGACGGGGTCGACCGACGATGGAACTGACGATTTGCTATTAGGTATTACCAATCCAAAACCCTTGACCACTTACGGGAACACGGCACGAGGGGCATCGTCGCCTAAAAGCGAGCAAGTTAGACGCGAACGAAGATATAAAAGCGAATAATCAAGTACCAGCAACTAGAGAAACAGGTTAGCGGGGGATTCTGTGCAAATTTTGAAAACACTTACAGCCAGCCTTGCACATGCCGGAACCATTGTCGATGACCTAAAAAACGGACGTTGATCAAAGATCCGAGAAGGAACACAATCAAAGACATACGAGGGCAGCTACTTCGTCTTCCATTGAGGATTATTCGTGAGGTAGATTGAGTAGAGTTGGAGGTTGTGATGGATGGAAGATGAAAGTCAGATTCGTCGGAGTATTTCAGCTTTCAAAAGTTCCCACAATGTCGCGTATTAGGTAAGCTATCTCCGCAGTCGTGCACCACTGCGCCGCGCGCGCTGCGCCTCGTCACTTTCTAATCTACGTGGTGAACGGTAGTAATCGCATCTCAAGAGATATACTGATCTTCGCATGCGCGAGTGGTGCGATGAAACAGACCACCCATCGCTTACTTGAAGAGCAGAAATGGTAGTTGACGATAACATCATTAATGCTCTTTCTGCAATGCGGTGGCAACAAGGCTGTGATCTCATCATCATCACAGCCTCCGAAAACTCGGAGCTCTACGGAATTACGAGTTCACCCGGTCAGGCAAGTAATTAATCGGTTTCCATACACCCTAAGTATTTCAGCCATGCCACCGACACAGAGCACAGCCGCCGCGACGTCATCATCATTAGCGACTCCCTATTCACATCAATCTCGCCATGATCGTGCTCGTGCTCTTGCTGTTCATGATGGTCGCCCTTGCCATCAGCGTCATCCTTCGCCAACGCAAAGATCTCATGGAGGCCTTCAGGCACTACAACAATCTCGGGACCACTCGAGGAAAAACAAAAACGCCTAAAGCCCCGTCTCTGGCCGCGGTTGGCCTGCTCCCGCCCCACCAAGCATAGATTTAGAACCGCATCGGACTCAGGCGCAGGCGCGGAGGACAAAGACTCGCCGACCGCAGTGAGAACGCTACATGCGGCGTGTGTGCTCCTCGCTGCGGCTCACTGCCAAGGGAGAAGTCTCCCCTCCCACGGCAATGCACTTTAGGATTTCCCTCTAAAACGGCAGCCACAGCAAGACTGTTCTCATTATCGGCGTACCGTGGCTTCCCGCCTTGGCGTGCGGTGCGCAGTGCTCTGGTGGCGGTGCTCCAGCAGTGAGGATTTGATTCATTGCAGTTTCGGGTGCCGATCACCCTTGGTTCTGACGTTGTGGTTCCCCGCGGAACGATTGTCCTGGATCTTGCCGACGACCTTACCAGCAGTTGCGATCCTGCTTTCCCTGAACTCGTCTATGGTCCATTCACCTCCCATCTTCCTACTGTCGGACAACCATCGATCAATCATCGTACCGAGCGGTTATTAATACCGCATCGCCACATCCTCGAATAGCCTACCAATGCCGAACGCGACCAGAAAGGAAGAACCTCTCGATGCGATGCACAAGATTTCCGCACTATCAGAAGAGTCTGATGGTTGCTTAATCATAAGTTAGAAAGACATATAGTATACAACGATGATCGTATCAATGCACGCCATAAATATTCACATATTTCCGTGGACCCGTTCTCAGATATCCAATCCCGTTCTCAGAACTCCCTGCGGGTGATAGATGCCGTGGAAACCAAAACCAACGACACACTTCATGCTTGCCCTACCCACTTCTTCCATGCTTTTTGCGTCCAGCACCAACAGATAGCTCTTTTCTGAGTGGCCGTCGAGTACGACACTCAAGAGCACTCCGTCGTCTTCCGCAGTGCCCTCTGGATTGGGAACGAATATCGGCTCCCCGGCACTATGTCCCTGCACGGACCAGTATGTTGGCCTGTGTGTCTCTGCGTCGTACTTAACGATCCCGTCATAGAATGTGCTCAATCCACGATCACAGACACCGTAGATGTACCGTGAACACTTGGTGAGGAAACGTGGATTGATGACGGGGAGGTCGCACGAGTGGTCGTGTTCGGCGGTGAACACGTTGACGGCCTCGCGGGCCTCCGACGGAGCATCGATGGTGGTGTTGACGCCAGGTAGCCGCCAACGGCGCAAGAACACGTCAGAGGTCCCGCTCCGTTTTTCGCCTACGTAGTCAAGCGAGTCAGGAGAGGTAGACTTGATACGGTTGTAGTAGAGACGCTTCATGATGTCGAGGTTCTTGTAGATTGCGAGGTCGGCGAAAACGTCAATCTGCGAGGGATCCAAGGGAGAAGGCTCTTCCCATGCGTTGATAGTGTGAAAACAGAAGAATGGGGGGCATTCGTATTTGGCAACGACACCTTTGCCGTGTTTGCGGTCGATGACGTACCACAAGGATTTCTTCGACTGGTCGAATGGAGCGATGGCGTCGAGTATGTTCATATCCCACAATATCTTCATACCGCCCCATGAATAATGACTCCCCCAAACGCATAGGATGAAGTAGTTCTCCGTGATCACTGAGGAGTGTAGGTAAGCACCTGGAGCATCTGTGATAGTTGCCAGGATTTCTGTCTCTCCGGTAGCAGCGGACACGCGGAAGACCTTATACGTCGGGGTACTACCAAGGGCAAGGTTGTAGTTGAAGACGTCTCCGGTGACTGGGTCCGACTTGGCGTGAGCTGAAGACAACTTGCCTGTGAGTTCTGGATGGAGGACATCTTGATTGGCAAGACCCATGGGCTCGAGTGTTTCAGGATCAATTTCGCGCATGACCGCAGCGTCCGTCTTGACCCAGAGAGACTGAATACCAGATGCATGACCCCCCTTCTTGTTCCCATCGCTTGTATCAATGTCCTTGAGACGAGGTGGATTCACTGAGAGAGTGACTCCAACATTTTCTTGTCCTTGTGGATGCTTCGGTTCCGGGAAGAACATGGTCATGACCTTCCTGAAGAAACTGACACATGGGTCGCGTTTCTGGGCGAAGCTAAAATTGGAGCTCTTTCCAGTCTTGCGGATGCTTTCGATGAGCGGGTCGACACTTTGACGGGAATTATAGACGACACGTGTAGACGAGTCGGATTGGATGATTTGGAAACGGTGGTTCTGCGAGAATCCGTCGAACCAGTGGTCGACAGAAAACGTGTTGCCCTCGTCGGTCTTGACTTGGTTACCTCCCGGACCTGTTCGGTACAAAGTGCCCGAGACGTAGGGTGGAATGGTCCCGGAGACTTCGAGTTCGACGGGTTCTTTCTCTTCGTGCATCACGTCAAACTATACAGTACAAAGTGATCAACGTTGCTGTCATGTCGCAAGGAAATGACGCACCCCAGAATCGTTGGGCCAATTATTGAATGTAGCCATGATAAAGTCGATGAACTGGTTGCCCTTTCGAGGGGCTACTATATAACTTGAAAGCGGTGCTCAGGCTGTTCGACAGCAACCGCTAGGGGTTTTTAGTAGTGTCAGCTGAGAGTACCATCGATAACGAAGTTTCATATGCTGTCTCTGTAAATGGATTTTCCCCTGGAGAGTAGCGTCATATTCCGAACCGCAATGTGACAATTGTCGTACGCCCTTGCCTCTCGCCGTTGTGCCTTCTCCCTCAAAAGAAAGCGGTGCTGCCTTTAAAGTTGACCCGGATAAAACGATGTCAATATTACGTAATCTTGTTTAAATTTTTATTGAATGCAGCGAGAGCCAGCACTTCAACAAACTGTTTGTATGGTATCTTCTGACTGAGCGTTGTCCTTTAGCTGGTCCAAAGGATTCTCATGTTTCTACGGATGTCTTATCCGACAGATTGAAGTGGCTGACGGGGTCAGCCGCCTCCCAATTTCTGGCATACCCACTTGGTATGGTGCTTCCTTCTCCCTCGCTCTCTGTCCATTGTTTTCCTTTATTCGACGTCCAACTCATCGATGGCACCTCAGGCTCAGAATATTGTCACAGAAGTTACTCCCGCTCTGACCGTCTCTTCCGCCCTCCCAACACCTGCACATGAGAATGGCACCCATCAGTCCTATATCCCTGTGGCCCTCTTTGTGTTTCTCGGTCTCTGCCTTGCATATACGTTCTCCTACATCCTCTACCGAATCGTCATAAGGTCCAGGCTTCGGTCGAAAGACGACGCTCCGGACAGCCCCGCCCACAGCGTCTCCCAGTTTATGAGTACGTCGCTCCTTGGATACTTCCTCATGTCATTGCATGTCCCTAGATGGTGCTCGCCTCACACTCAACTTTGGCAACAGTCGCAATTCTACTCTGACTCCGGCTTGGAGCGAGTCGCCCAACGTGGGTCATCCACTTCTTTTGAATTGATGGTTTAATCTCCTCTCGTGCGGTCTTAGATGCAAGACGAGGAGAAACCTCTTACAGATTCCCAGCATTCTGCTCACCCACCAGAGGTCCTATCCAAGAGTCCTGTCGAGTCTTCTTTTACGCTGTCCACGATCTTCATGCCATACTTCACGATGCACCCTAACCGAGATCTGAACGAAATACGGTTCTCAGATAATAGCCTTACCGATGCCCAAGACCAAGACCAGGCGTCGATCCCGGCTTCCTTCTCGGCCCAGCAACCTGTTTCAGAGTACATGGTGGCCAAATCCAAATCCAGGATTCTCTCGAAGGACCGCGTGGAAGCCATCGCGCTCGATCCGAAGCTCGCCCCAGTCCAGGGTCCCCTCCGTCCGCTCTCGATGGTTCCCAGTCCGTCCCCTAAAAAGCGGTGGACCACTCTGTTCGGACTCGGCGTCAAACATGTTCGTTTTCAGGGCGGCGACTCGGATCCCCAGATGGAATCGCAAGCGCGGTGATCTATTCTCATGCGTGATGATTGTGTTACGTTCGTTCCATCCATATATTATTGTATTCAACTTTGCTTGTCCTGCTGGGACGTTGTAGATACGCAATATGCATTTGAGGGTGTGAAAAACAGCGATAAATGCCCGTCTCAGAGATCCTACGAGTCAGGTAAGGTGAAAGACAGGTATTGAGCAGGGAAGGAGTAGCCGGCGCGAACCCAGTCAAGAATGAACGGGGTTTTATAGTCATCGGGCATGCCCGCGCGAGACTGCTACAAAACTATGTCGGGAGCGCGAAAAATGGGCCGGAAGCGAACCGGAAACCCGGAACAGACTAAAATGACAGTCGGAACGGGGTCGGAACACTCGGGATGCGAGCGGGAGAAATGGGAAGTGTTGAGAATGCCATACTAAAGAGCCTAGCCCTTGCGCTCTACAACGTCCTCGAGCACCCGGGCCTCTCCTTTCTGAGTCATGTAACATTCGTTCATGTTTTCAGCATGTTTACCCTTTAGAAAAACAGAGTAATCACGCCGTTGCGCAATCAAATTTGCTATAATCCTGAGCCTGAGTGCTGCATGGAGTTAACCTGTGGAAGTGATAACTCAGACTACTTAAAGTCGCTCTAACTTTAACTTGGAACATTTAAATTTGCAAAGAACACCAGTATTCAAACGAGATAATAAACAAGAGCCATGATGTACATACATGATGATGAGTAGCCTACATAAATTGTATCCAGCTTGACAATAAATAGTGTGGTATGCATCACAATCAGTCGCGCACTATGATAAAATACACGTCCCGGGGTCAACCGGTCATTGTTGCCGTTGGTCGATTAATCCCCTAGATTCGTTTTTTTCTCCGCACTCATTTGCGCCCGGGCCAAGCGTACCTCGACGGACGTATCTCCGACTTGGAGCGTTCAAGCCGCCCGTCGACTGCATCGCTCCGCTGCACAACCTCCCACTCACCATCACTGTCGTCCTGATTTGCCAATAGCCTACTCTTCTCCTCCACGGACGAGTCCATCCGCTTGACATCCCACCTCCCCTCCCACGTCCTTGACCTTGCTCGTCCCCATGCCCCTGTCTCAGCTCCCTTCTCTATCACTGGTTCTGTCACCGCCCTGGTCCCGGTCCCCGCACCTCGTACCCTATGCCCCATCCCTGAGGACCTTTGTCTCCTCATTGACGTGTGCCGCCTAACGACCTCGACGACGCCCTGGACTTTGGGAATCATTGCTTCCACCCATTTCTTGCCAGGGGTGACCATGTTTGTAGGGGATTCTGGTACGCCCGATTGTGCGGCGGTCATGTACCCCTGAGGGAGGATGTCGCCAAACGTCTCGGCGGGCTTCTCAGACCACTGTCTCAGTGCTGGATCAGGTATCTCTGTGAAATGAATGATGAGGTCAGTACGCCCGAACAAACCAAACACTGGCAACAGTCAATGATGGAATCATGGAGGATGATGGCGAACAATAGCAGGCAGTACATGCCTGTGATGATAACGTTGCGCCGGCGGGGAAGTGGTGCCGTAATAACGGGCTCGAGGACGCCGTACTTGCTACCTGGCGCGCTCTCGTAGAGTTGACCCGAATTATCGCGAAAGGTGTATTGTTGTGTGTCGGCGTCGTACGCAATTCGCCGCATCCCTTCAGGCAGGCGATATGCGTCCTGGTCGCAACTGGGCGTCAATTTACAATATCCAATGCGGTGATCGCGTGGTCAGGATTTAAACAGGGGTTTCAGAGACCACGTTGCACTGTAGAACGCACGCACCTCGTCAAATTGAGAAAACCGACCGTGGACCATGGTGGTGGTAGTTGATACGGAAATGTGATGCACCGCTGGTTATGTACTAGCAGCTGCAAACCGGTGGCGGCTGCAATATGGCCATTGGCAATGGGCACTGCTCGCAATTCCATATCGGTATCGTAGCGTTAAAGTTGCCACGCCAAGTCCCCTTAAAATCATCCATTCACAGATTAGTATTGGGCTCGGTACCAGAAATTTCTGAGCTTCCGCACGCCCTGGCTGTGCATGGAACTGATGTAAGTGCTTCCCTATGGTTTGTGATTTCCACCTTTTCGGCGGGCGCCGGCTCGGAAGGAGCATGCGAACTTGAAGAATGAGTTTCAGCGTCCTAAACGAACCGGGGTCGATCCTCTGCATTTGAAAGTGGATGCTACTACTATGTCACATGCAGCTGTAGTTGGATCACGACTCGGATACTGAGTTTCCTCCGGGAAGAACCTCGTTTTCTCTTGCTTCATGTGAGGTGGAGGAAATTGATATGATGGTAATAACTATTTACCCCGAACGTATAATTTGGAAGCATACGGCAATGCTGTTCTCCACGCGGATATGTACATACGTTGATGCTCTTCATTTCACTGTCGATTACGAAAAGCCCCTGTTTGCATCGATTCTTCGAAACAGTACGTTCACCTATATCGTCTTCGGAGCAAATCAAATAAGTTCGTCCCAGGCATACAATGATTGTCTCCACTGAGTACACGACAAAACATATGGACTCTATATTCCCACTGTGAAAAGGAGAGATTCTCGTTCTGAAATCGCGCAATGACTCGGATGATGCTCGACATTTGTGAAAAAAGAACACAGCCCTGAGGGAACCGCGAACGGAATTTTAGGCTAAAGAACATCATCACCATCATGGAGTCTGTGTATATATTTCTGTCTGATATGGTTGAAGTCCTTTGTCCGTGATCGGTACGCTACGGCGTGTGGGCAGGGGTGCCCGGAGGGCTGTGTACGCCTCTTCTTGCAATTGGGTGAAGACGGATTCATCTTACCTAAAATTTGTTCCCTTTCACATCGACTTGATTTGGCTAGCTTGGACGATATTCCGGAGAGATGGGAAGAACAAACAGAAACTTTGATGGATCCGACGCGTCGGCGGAAGTCAAATGTAGTGCTGAACTTGAACTTCAAGAACACGGGATGCCAGTGGTTGAATCATCCAGCCAACGTGACGATGGATGCTACCATGACGAGCCTCCTTGGAGGCAACCTGTAACCATAGTTTCAGTCTCTGAGTTCACGTGTCAGCGCTTCAGCCCTGCATATTGCCAACTGGACTCGGATGACTCGGCGGATCTATGCAGAATGAGTAATGAGGTCCTCGAGGGACCCTCACGGTTATGTAAGGTAGGCTTTAAAGTCCGCTGACAGACTACACGGCTCCGAGTCGCGAGAAAAGTGTCGTTGACCGTCATCAGGCTCAGATCGGTCCGAATGGCATAGCGACGCTGCCCAAAGTCGAACTTCATGCAAAAAGTTCCTGGTCATGATCCGTTTGTGGCTCTCAACTCCGCGCATCGTCACGATACCCGCTCTTCGGACTGGGAGCTAGGACATGCCAAGCTTAAGGTCCTTTGGCGTGTCACCGGACGCGAATGGCCGCAACAGCACTTTTCTCCCTGCTTCCTGCCCCAGCGCTGTCACAGTTGTTCAGCCGTACACTGGCTGAACTTCTGTGCATTTCTCTTCCAACAATTTCCATGTTCCTACTATCCCATTCAAGTGTCTGATAATTGTCCAATAGAAGTCACGGACATAAATAAATTCCAAAAATAAAAGGTCAGATGAAAGACAGACAACCTACACTGTCACCTCACTCCCGAGTTCCCATAGAAATAATATTTTGCTAGAGTGCCTGGGATATCAATCCCACCTCACTACATACTAGCTTGGCATGCTAGTTTGATTGACTGCTCAGGTAGCGTGACAATTTTCAGTTGTCGTAGCTCTCGATATCCCTGGAAGTTATTCTCAAGATGCCAGTATAAAACGCGATACCAGGTAAGAGGGAAACGGAACCCTGACATGACATCCTTTAACATTGGTTTGGTGGCTATCGTTCACTTGTCTCTGTTCCTCTCGACTTTCTCTTGGGCTGCGCCTTCCGTCGATCTTGGTTATGCACAATATGAAGGAGCTGTGGACACCTCGCAGAGTATCACTAACTTCCTAGGCATTCGTTATGCTACTGCTCCAGTCGGTGGGTGCAATCTATTGGGACATCTCACCTGGATGCTAGATCAGGCTCTTTCTAGGAAATTTGCGATGGGCTGCGCCCCAGCCGCCGCCCACCGTGTCCGGCGTGCAACAGGCTACATCAGAGCCCAACCAGTGCTATCAGTCAGGGTTAGGAGGCTCATCAACGAACCCTCTGAAATCCGCCAAGCGCGATGTGACCCAATCAGAGGACTGTTTGTTCCTCAAGTATGTATGTCGATTCCTAACTTGATGGTGATGTTGATGGCTATCATAGTGTGCATGTTCCTGGCACTACTGTTAACTCTGTCACATCCGGAGGACTTCCTGTCGTCGTGTGGATCCACGGTGGAGGGTAAGGGTTTTGTGTGGTCAATTATTTACGTGAAGGTGACCAATTGCGTTTTGAAGATATGCTGGCCTCTCTGCCAGCGATTACGACGGATCGAACCTGGTCTTCCAATCGCAAAATAGCGTCATCGCGGTAGTTATTCAGTATCGCCTCGGTCTATTTGGTTTCTTGGCTGGGGCAGCGGTTAAATCAGGAGGTGCGCTCAACGCAGGTCTACGTAAGTCCGTGAGTCGTGTAGGAGACATCGAGTTGAGTTTTTGCCACAGTCGATCAGACTTTTGCCTTGTCGTGGGTGCAAGATTATGTCAGTACCCGCGCAACCATGCCTCGATTGTCCGGCTTACTCTCCTCGGTAGATTTCCAAGTTTGGTGGTGATCCCAGCAGGGTCACGATCTGGGGCCAATCTGCTGGTTGGTCATTTTATCTTTTATAATTCCGTTTGGAAACAACATGTCATGGACTTCACTGCATAGGTGCTGGATCAGTGCTACAACACATTGTAGCCAACGGTGGTAACACGCAACCGTCATTATTCAAAACCGCCATAACCAGTTCTGTTTACCTGCCTCCACAGTACAACTACAACGATCCTATACCCGAAGTAAGTTCTATTTTCCCTCGCGGTCTCTAGCTGACCCCAGAGATATAGTTACTGTATAGTCAAGCAGTCTCTGCAGCGGGGTGCGTATGCTTTATGTTTGGGAGGACGCTATCCTCAATATGGTGACATTACAGGTGTTCTTCAAGCTCGGACACACTGTCTTGCCTTCGCAACGCAGACGCCGGTACATTGTCAAACGTGAACAATCAGATCCAAAGCAATGGTTTCTATGGGACCGCCACCCTCGTTCCTGTAGTGGATGGAACAATGATCATTGAACGTCCCACCGTCACGCTGGGAAAGGGGAACCATAACGGAGTAAGCCACAGCAGTGATAATTTTTAATCCGCACCTGAGGCTCGTCTGTGTGCAGGAAGTGCTCTATTCTGTCACGAATAGCTTCGAAGGCTCCCAATTCGTACAACAGCCGTTGACCATAAGCGCATCGCAGTATATAAGCTCGTTGTTTCCAGATATTCAGTCATCGCAAGCAGAGTCGCTAGGCGCTTTATATGAAAGCCTTGGTACCGACCTCGAGCAAGCACAAGCCGTGATGGGCGAATGTAAGATTATCCTGATGTTTGTGTTCGCCTTCTGCTGACCGTTTTTCATTCAAAGCGATCTTCATCTGCCCTACCTACTACCTCGTGAAAGCGTTCGGACAAAATGTATGGAAGGTAAGCGTATCACGTTTTGTGACTTAGGAACTTTTATACACGGGCGATGTCCAGGGGGAGTACGCTGCTCCACCGGCAACTCACGGCTCGGATATCGGGAGCTACTTTACACTGTGAGTTGTTGTCGTCGCCAAGCGTTGTTAAGTGATAAGATCTGTTGATGTTATTCGTACGGTAGTTCGACGTCGCAGTTCGTCACCGCATTCTCCAACAGCTTTTTGGCGATGGTGAAGTCACAGAACCCTGGTGCTACATACCAATCAGGGGACATATTACCGTTGCCATGGAATGGCTGGGCGGACGACGGCACAGAAATGATATTCAACGTGACGTCGTCCGGCTCGCCGAACGTGTTTAGATCGACGACGGACATTGATCTGTCGAATCGCTGCGCGTGAGTGTCGGATGTTCCTATCACCTGTGCGGGATTTATAAACGTTGTTTGCAGCGCTTGGTTGAATGTTGCTGCCAACACGTCCCAGTGATTTTAACACAAACTCCCCTTTCGAATTCTGCTGCAGGGGCAAGTTCGTTCTACCTATTGTTAGTGTCGGGTTTTGTTTATAACCAAATATTGTATGTACGTATTATCTGTTCGCGGCTTCGTTCCCACCTCAGGGTCTCTATTGCGACTGAGAATGTAAATTTCGAGTGATGTGTATCTGCCCAATCGTTCTTTGCATCCAATGCCAGTGTATGCGAATATATTTTGCTTGCGTTCACGAACCCTGGGATTTGCTATACCAGTCACTTGGCCAGGTTTGGAGAGCTCGCAGCGTTAACAGAAATCCCTTGCATTGTAAGATGAACCCGAGGTTACCTTGGCCTGGGCGATATTTGGAATTATGACCGGCCCGGGGAACCTGTCGGTATTCAGTGGTGCCTACCGTAGCCTACATGAGTCGTGACTAGAGTCGAGGAGCTCCAAGGCCGACGTCCTTCGGGCACACCTGCAAGTGGCAAGCCAGTCAAAATCATGAATCCGCCGACAATCAGCCACATCTGGGGTTGGCAGTGGGATGAGGTATTTATTATTTATTTATGTTCGTAAGTTATCAGCGAAGCCATCGGATCCCACGGTCCCCGTCTCACGGTTCTACGTGGAATCCGCCTCATGACAGCGTCGAATCTTTTCGGGAAGACTATGTATCACATGAAATGAATTCGTTCAGGCAAGAGTTCTTCTGGTTTATTCGGGTCGTTGACGGGTCTTGAACGTGGAGCTCGTGGAGATGATGGGCCTGTAAGTTACAAAAGAGTTGGCATCATGCCAACGAACGTCTTCAAGTACTAGTATCCATGGCTATGCGGCGCAGACAGAGGAGGTTGGACACTACTCAACAATTGTGTGCTTGGTGGACTCCGAGCAGCGGCCAGAGAAGAGAGTGAGAGCCTTGCCAGTCATCAGTTCGCAGGTAGCTCACTTTATATCGGATCCGTCAGCTCTCAGAAGGCGCCACGGGAAACTTGTGGATCTTGCGTTGGGTGCCTTCCGCTTAGCGCGAATTTGCATCATTACTGACAGGTTTACAGCCCGCAACTCGGTCGTTATGATCCCAAACTGTACGTTTCAGGTGATTGGTTTTCCTTCTGAGAACATCAGCTTCTCAGAAGCTTAGAAAGACATCCACTGCCGTCGGACAGCTGAAGAGGCGCTATATATAAGTGTAACCTCGCAAGAGCATTCGAAGTTAATCATCCTCATTCATGAAGCAGCCGACTACTCGGGGGGCACGGTGCTTCGACGACCTCGGCTCACCTCGTCCCAACTCCGGTGGCGGCCTTGCGACGATCTTTGTTCAGCGCTATATCTTTCGGGCGATTGCTGATGTCTATTCTGAGCTTAGCAATCGTCGGAAAATCGTCGGCACCGATCCAGAACCTGTCCTGGGGGTGTTGATGGTCCGAAGGATCTGTGTACTGGACAAACTAGCTGTCTATTCAACCGCGTGCACAAGTGTTTCAATCATTTTAGTTTCATCTTTCATCTTCAAAGTTTCACCACACATCCTTTGGTGCCAAGACGTGTCGTGGGTCAGCCAGAGGACTATTTATGCCTCAAGTAAGTGTGCTCACATTGTTTAGGCGTATGGATTTTGTCATCTCCTTCAAGTTGTATCATCAGCGCATATAACCCCACCCTCGCAACGGTTCTCACCTAATTTTATCCCGCTCCACACGGGTCTACAAGTATTATAGTTCCATGATTGAACTCGTGAGTTATTCTCCCTCGTCTTTGCAATGCGGACGTGGACATTCTGCAAGCGATGAATTACAACACGAGTCCGGCCTGGTACCACGGTTCGCCTGTTTTGGTTGCTGCAATGGAATCCTGGCATGTTCATTGTTGAACATCCATTGTTGAATGTTGAACGTCCGACTCTGACGTTTTTCGGTGGAGGGTGGAATGACGTAAGTAAATATTTGCATAGAATCTGATTTCGTCTGCAGAAATTCTGGGAAGCTCACCCTGAAAAGACGAAGAATTTTACGAGTCTCTCACTATGGAACGTTTCTGGATACGCCATGGAGTTCTTCAACCGGGGACTTTCTTGTGGCGACCGCTCGAACTCTACTTATGGTTGTCTCACGCGCTATCTTCAATCTCACTCCGCATTGCAACGGGCTCACCTTCGTTTCTAACGACGACTTCTTTTCGTCTGCGATGCTTTGGTATCTACACGAATGAGGTTCAAGCAGTTAATATGTCATCCCATCGAATAACACGTTGATCCAATCTAGCAACGTGTTGAGTCTGTGCGTGTTATTTTAAATTGACTATTCCTGGGGAAGCCGGCTTATACGCGCACGACTTTATGGCCTAATATACACAGCGTAAGCACAGCGACATGATCGGATCAGATGTAATGCGGTACCAGCTAGCGAAAGGTCGATCCAGTGATGCCGGCAGGTTCCATTATTGTCACCCTTGCCCGTGATTTCGAAGCCGGCCCATCGACGCCATCGTTCAGTCAATGCAGATCGGTAGGTGTACGCGAGGGATAATATGTGATCATGCTGCGGAGCGTGGCAAATCAGAAGCATCCGTTTTCGAAAAACTTCATTCGACCGCGTTCTTCGGCGCTCAGCCTCTGAGTCTTGAGGCCAAGACGGCTAGCTTCGGTCATGATCTGACGCCCCTGATGTAATGGTTCCTCTTCTCGCCAACCACAACCGGCGTCGTTTTCTCCGAACATTCGCTGTCGGTGGTGAAATCAAGAAGCCTACAATTCGGCATTCAGCAGTTCCGGCGACTGTCTCATATGATTGCGAGTGTCTTTCCTATGAAGTCCTGACGCTCATTTCTCCGCATCCCCGTTCTCCGACGGCCATCGACTCGCGCGAAGTTCGGGGCGCCACTTCCAGGTCAATTACGCGTCGATCCCGGAAATAATAATAAGTGTCCTGGTACGGCGATTCCGAGACAAGAACAAGACTGAAGACGAGACGATGGGACGCCACAGGCGACATGCGTCCGGGATGGGCGGATGGGACACCCCATGCATGCTGACGGTGTCCTGTTGAACGCGAGGTGAGAAAAGTGACACTGTGAGATGCACGGTCGCAATATTCTTGTTATGCACCCGGCACAGAGAAATCTAATGAGGATTCTGACGTATGCGAAGGGTCGCTTGAAGCTCAGTTCGCTGATAAATTTCTTCGGCTAGCGAAGGCAGTACGCTACTTTTAAAAGTGCTGAACGCGCTTGCCAGCACAAGTATGAATAATCAAGGTGCTTTCCATTACTATGTTTGCTGATAAAATTCGCGATGTGGCGACGGGACAGAGGGGCCGGGTCCAAAAGAGTTGGCGGTTGATAGAAAAGAAGAACGAGGCGATGAAGCGATGAAGCGTCTCCAGTGGTGATGTGAGTGATTTACAGTCGACTCCCTCATAAGCCACGAGTTTTTGGATTTCTGAACTGCTTTTTGACGCTCTATGGTCTCTCTAATAGCCCGTACCTTTTGAGCTGGCCCGACAGGTATACGTTAGGAGGGAAGTTACTTAACTGTATCTATGCATGTGAGCCTCCGGCAATGAAATTTGGCGATAAAACAAATAAGACCGCAGACCGGAGATTGCGTATGATGAAAGAACCATGCTACGGTGGGTGCCGGTTGAGACATTGTTTGCGAAGCGTTACGGGATGATATCTATATAAAATGAAATGTGGTTCAGCAGTCGGTCTGTGACGGGTTTAACACTAAGGAAGCAGGCGGAGGGCGAACGATACGTATGGATTGCCATGAATTGAACTACCAGGTGGTACTTTCTTTCACCATCCGATCGAGCGAACCTTTTGGATATCGAACAGCGGGAAACAGGGACGGAACGAGGCGATGTCTGTCGTAAGTACACTGCCGCGGCCGGCTTGATTGCGTGTTCCTTTCCGAGTATCCGGAGGTTCAAACCACCGGAGCGCCACATTATAATTTCCCCGCCAAAGTCCGGCATGAGAAGATCAAACTACTGGGAAATGCGGATTCTGATTTTCCATGGCGTAGATCATATCGCAGAGCCGTTCGAGTGGACTGGGGGTGATGCCTATCGGCGGGAGCAGCTCGACCTCGGACCGTATCGAGGCAGTGTGACCAGTAACCTTACTCCTATCACTGTCACATTGCAAAGCCACTTGCCAGTACTTGCAAGGGCTCGACGGTCGTAGACGTTTCCTATGACTACAGCGCCTGAATTCCAGCAAAACCTTTGACGTGTGAATGAGTGGAGTAATACCATGGCATTCATGGTATTCATCTCCGCCTGAAAAATCATCTCAACAGAGGCACTGTCGGACTAACACGCCGGGGGCCAAGACTTACTGCGCCGCTTCGGTTCAGATGAGTCGGAGGTTCAGTACTTTCAGTACGTAGTAAGTATTAAGTAAGTAAGGGGCGGCACAAGGGGACGGCAATTGTTTAGTCACGCCGCATCAGACTTCCGGCCTATCAGAAACTATCGTACTCTCCCACTGCCCAGATCGCAAACACATGTCATTCCGTGGTATATAAATCTCCATAGTACCTCAAGTACCTCACACACCGGCACCCAAGTCCTCGGAATATTTCTCCTTCACTCAGAAAACCCGCCCATCAATATGGAGCTACCCCCCGGCATCGCGTTCGTCACCGTGAATGCTCCCCGTGTAATCCTTTCCCCTGCCTTAGCCTTTTGTGGAGTTCACCTCTTGAACACGCTTTTCCATGTGCACGTGCCTGTTTGGATCCAGGGGATTATCTATATAGCATCGTTCCCTCTGGCTTTGGCCTGTAGTGCCAAATATGCAGACTGGCGTGATGGACGCCAGGCTGCGATGCATGGTGCACTGCTTGCACCTCAGGTTCCTAGCAAGTGGCCAGCTAACTTGGACTTGCTATACAGGAGCGTCGGGAACTTTCGCAAGGGATACTTAGGTATGTATGTTCCCCGTCGTTGGTCGGCTGATGGATTTACCCTCTTCATCGCGTAGGGGAAGTAGTGGAACAGCAGCATAGGGAAAACGGAAATACGGTCAACATGAAGATTCTCTGGGAGAGCAGGGCACGTTCCTCATTGATAGGGGCAAATACTTGATCGCTCACTGAGTCGTTTATAGCTTCTTACGACGGAGCCTGAACATGTCAAGGCAAGTTCACACCGTTCCAGTCCAACAGATCCGTCCTTACGAATCGCCTCAGGCCATCCTCGCGACGCAATTCAATTCCTTTGTCAAAGGTATGTGGTGTCTGAGAGTCGCCTCGGCCAATGTAAATGAGAATCCACTTCAGGCCCGGTATCTTCCGACATTGCACGCTCCCTCCTCGGAACTGGTGTATTTAATTCTGATGGTACGATTACGTCCTTCTCGTTCTGTCTTGATGCTTATCGACGGCTGTAGGGGATACATGGAAGTGCGCCGACGTCCAACTATGGATATCATCATGTACTGATTGCGACCTGCCAAACTAGGTTCCATCGCTCGATGACCCGCCCTTTTTTCCACAGGGACAGAATCGGCGACTTTGAAATATTCGCAAAACATGCTGATGACGCCATAGGGCAGCTGAAATCGAGGTTAAGACAAGGTTATCCGGTCGATTTACAGGTGCCAACTTCACTCGAATCACTGTCGGAGACCGTCTTACTGACCGTGCGACTTAGGACATGGTATCACGATTTACGCTGGATTCTGCGACGGAATTCCTGTTCGGGAAAGACGTACACTCGCTTTCTGCCGGACTTATTTATCCCCCAAATTCCCCGCTTGCTGCCAACGTCATGAGCCATCCGTCCAACCAGTTTTCCCAAGCATTCCTTGAAGCGCAATCAGCTACCGCATACCGAGTACGTTTCGGGAAATCATGGCGACTGTTCGAATTTTGGGGCGATCGTGTCAAGAAGCACATGCGTGTTTGCCAGGAGTTCATTGATCCCATATTGGAAGAAGCGTTAGCCAAGAAAAAGGAAATGAAAGACGCAGGATTGATATCCGAGAAAAATGAGAAGGATCGGGAGATCTTGGAAGAAGACACGCTGCTGGACCATCTCGTAAACTACACAGAAGGCAAGTGCTTTGCTTCAGAGTATCACTTAAACATTTATTCATATTCCCGACTGTAGATCTTACCGTCATAAGAGACGAAACCATGAATATCATGATCGCGGGTCGGGATACGGTGAGCACAGGTTTCGTGTATTGCACATTTGGACTAATGGATCCACGTGTAATAGACTGCGGGTGCGCTGACGTTTGCCATTTGGATGTTGTCTCAGCATCCAAATGTGCTTCTTAAACTTCGCGAGGAGATTTTGACGGTGGTCGGTAACTCGAGGAATCCCACGTTGCAAGATTTCCGCGAGATGAAGTATCTCAAGGCAGTCATCAATGGTACGTCATGCCGAGAATCCTTTGGGTTACACCATGCTCACAACTTGTGAAGAAACGTTGCGACTGTATCCTCCAGTGTGAGTCCGCGTTGTCTTTGGGTCAGGAAGAATAGAACGCTGATTGATACAACTCAAGTCCCTTCAACAGTCGGTGAGGCTAGCCACGGTTAGGATATGGTTCTATTAAACTTACACGTCTGCAGAACGAGCACTGAGCCTGTTGTATTGCCACCTGTCAAGGGAGCACAACCGATCTTTGTCCCTGCAAACACACGGTGAGGCATCGTCTTGTCTTCTCAGTTTATTTCTCCATGCTGAGGCGGGATGTCTCTGTCAGTGTGAGCTATTCGGTCTTCCTGATGCATCGCAGAAAGGACCTTTGGGGGCCAGATGGTAAGGATGCTATCTCCTTCTGGATGATGTGGTTACTCACAGTTTCACAGCGGATATATTTGACCCAGATCGGTTCCTAGACGAACGACTTCACAAGTTCTTGACGCCCAACCCATTTATTTTTGTCCCTTTCAACGCCGGCCCGAGAATCTGTCTAGGTCAACAGGTAGGTGTCTCACGTATTGATCCCTGTTTCTTTGGCATTCAAACACTTTGGGTAGTTTGCCTACAACGAAATCTCCTACTTCCTCGTCCGCTTACTCCAAATCTTTTCTTCGATTTCGCTTGCGGAGGATGTGCAGACACTTCCACCGCCTGAATGGGCGCTATCCCCTGGCCGAAAAGGGATGGAGAAGGCGATCCTCCGGAGCCACCTTACCATGTATGTCCATGTAAGTGTTCCGTTACCTATTTCGATGTGATCAATCTTGTTGACCTCGGATTCAGGACGGTTTGTGGGTGAGGATGGAGGAGAGTGCGTAACACACGGAACGCGCGCTCGTCGTCATGGTCATTATAGTCGACTCGGGCTTCATATATGTACATACCCTGTTGGATTGGCATGCCACCAATGTATAATTTGTTATGTAATTTAGTGCTCGTACTACGGACTTCCTATACTTAGTTCAAAAAAGATCCGCCTGCGTGAAGGGTATCTCGTCGACTTTCAGGAAGTGGTATCTCGGTTCACGCTTGAACAATCCGGCCACTGAGTTTCTCTTTGGAAAGGACGTCTGCTCGCTCTCCGCGGGCATCGCCTACCCGGCATCGTCTCCCTTGTCCAAGGATCCGTCCTTCTGAGCCATCCATCCAACCGGTTCGCCCGCCGCGCGTTCCTGGAAGCGCAGGTCGCCACGACCAATCGTGCAAATCATGGTAGTCTGTAGCGGCGCTTCTGCGAGCTTTGGCGGGATAGCTTGAAGAAGCACATGAGAGAGTGTTGTCTGCTCAGAATTCATCGACCCTATAGTTGCGGATGCGCTCGCGAAGAAGGAAGAACGAAAGTGTCATGGACATGACGTCAAGAAGGGCATGGGAGATAGAGAGATTGTTAGAGTACCGTGAACTATACCAAGGTTGATCTTCGCGCTCTGCAAGGCAAGGCACGATATATTGATACATGTCGTCAGATCAATCGGTTATCAGAGACAAGACGCTGAACATCTTGATTGCTAGCAGGGACATGGTGCGTCCATTCCGCGATGTAACCTGGAGAATCTCGCCAATGACCAACGTTATCGGCACGCATCTTAGACCAATCTTAGACTGCCGCGACATTGTCATTTATGGTGTACATGCTCTCTCAGCATCCGGATGTTCTCGTACGTTTACGGGAGTAAATAATTGCCAAGGTCGGCGTGTCCGGCCAGCCAACGCACGAGGGTATGCAGGACATGAAATACCTCAGATCCAGAGTGTTCGTTGATGGTAGGCGACTTTCCTCGGATCGTCGCCCGGTGGTCTACTGATTTGAAGCCGCGGTAATCAGAAAACCTCCGTCCTATACCCACCTGTGTAAGTTTTTGTTCTCTCGGAAGGAAGAACGGATGCTGAGGTTGTACAGCCCATTAATTTCAGGTGAGACGCACACTTGCTTGTTCGGGCCGCCTTTACCCCTGATTACCACCCAATCAAGGTTGTCCGCGGAACCCCAGGTCTGGCCTGCATTGAGAAGCGAAAGGTCCTTGTATACCCTCTGGAAGAATGTGGGCCCCCACTCGATCCTGATCCTTTCTCGCCAATGTACTGGCTGACGTCCGGTCCATCGTGCCATTTGCTTTGTTTTCCACATAGAAAAAAGATCTGTGGGGACCCGATGGTGAACGCTCAACAAGCTAGACAATGTAATGCACTTCATTTTCTTCTTTTTAGCGAATCTCTTTAATCCAGATCGCTTCATCGACAGACGTCTACACAAGTACCCGATCCCCAATCCATTTATAATTTTGCCATTCAAAGCTGGAACTCACATCTGCCTCGGACAACAGATACGTTTGCTATGAATTATTTTGTGTGAATTCGCGTGTGTTTGGCTGACGAGTCGGATGATCCGCGTAATGTGTCATTCGCAAATATCATCGTTACCATTCGTGCAGTTTGCGTATCACGAAGTGTCGTATTCCCTTGTTCAGGTGTTGCAGTCGATCGACGCTGTCAGGCTGGAGCCGCTGGACGCGGAGAGGCAACCGATGCCTCCGGCGGATTGGGCGCAGTCAAAGGGGCGCAAGGTCTTGGATAAGGTCTTGTTTAGTCGCACAGTGCACTTGACAACTTGAATGCATATCGAGGTATGGAGATTCTGTTTTCCGTTCTCCGCGCTTCGTGATCAAGACCGACTGAATTCTAGGTCGCAGGGGGGATGTTGTGTCTGAATAGGCAATGCGAGTGCAGCGGTGGGCCCGCAATGGCCCTGACATGATATTGCCCATGTTTTTGTGACTTGCATTCGACTCGCCAAGATGTTCACGTTGGTTAAGCCACGTGTAGATTCTTTTGTGTCAATTAGTTCGAGTCCCCTGCCAGTGATCTATGGAAGTTGTGACTGCATAACTTTGTAATTTTGAAGTGACTTCTACTAGTAAGGGTGTCTGGATCTGCACTGTGAAGTTAACATGAAGCCATAAGATGGTTTTGACTGAAATATGGCCTCCCTCCAGAGCTTAAGTACCGTCAACCTATCACCTCTACCTGCTTGCAGACTCTGAACTTTGATGGGATTCTCCGAAGATACTAGTATGAGCTGGCAGGAATGTAGTACTTGCGGCGTAACGCAATTGGACTGATGCCATCTACATGCAGATATCTATGGCACCATGATGGGAATAAACTAGGTTGGAAACACATCTCTCCAAGTTGAATGAACATTGGGGGACGGAACAGTAGTCTCGAAATCGGACGTCTCCGTTTTAGGAAGCGTTTGGTTCGGTTTTGGTGATCGGAATGTTCCGAAGCTCGCTAAGGAAACAGAACTTCCGGTTGTTTCTGTACGTATGTATACTTATTGTGACCCACTGTGACTGGACTTCAATTGTGAAACAACTCGCTGGTATCATTCCGCTATCTACAATCACACTCATCAAGGTCTGGGTTTATTCGGTAGCACGATGAATCAGGCGGCCTGCACTGCTTGTTGTTCTTTCTCTGCTTCACGCCAAGTGCTTGGGCCTCATTGGCATGCCGTAATCTGACTGTCGTCAAAG
The DNA here is from genome assembly GCA_038091575.1 of Leccinum subgranulosum. Taxonomy (NCBI): domain Eukaryota; kingdom Fungi; phylum Basidiomycota; class Agaricomycetes; order Boletales; family Boletaceae; genus Leccinum; species Leccinum subgranulosum. The sequence goes on from JBBPOS010000229.1 coordinate 25,293, forward strand.
CCCATCCTTAACTCATTCATCAGTTTGATCTAAATTTTTTTTTCCGTTCGTACCCATGATGATGCGGCACCCCGGAGCGTTGCCATCGAACACTACATTAAAGGTCAGCATAATTCCAGCAAGTCCTTGCTTTGGTTTCCGTCGATTTCCACCTGTTCGGAATGTGCTTCACAATCTTCATGCTGATCATTGCGATGGCTGTCTTGACAGTCGCAATGGCTGAACGGGACCAGAAACCGAATGGGACGACTCGGATCATACCACTACTCACTAAATGCCCGTCGCTGTTGAAGGCTAATGCCACCGTAAATTTAAACGCTCTTTACTCACACATTGAATCAGTCGACACGTACGTCATACCATCTGACGTTGCATGCGCTAACCTGGGGATACGTAGCAAGATTCTGCGTGGCCTCGAAAATTATAAAAAGTTTACGGGAACTCCGCACCCCCTTGCTGTGAAACTTGAAGGGATTGAGTCTGAGCCTCTAAACTTGAAGCGCACTGGCGTTGGCGCCAGCTTGACGAATTTTGACGATATGTTGTGGTATACCACTATCTGGATCGGTACTCCCGCCAAGCCTTTTACCGGTAGGTTCAAGTCCATGCAATATGAATATGACTATGCCGACCCTGATCTCCGCTGCAGTCAGCATCGACACCGGTTCTAGGTCGGTGCTTTCTGTCAACCCCTCGCGGCTCATTTGCTGAATTTTACGCAGTGATCTCTTCATACCAGGGCCTACCTGTTCACAATGCGAAGGACACACAAAATGGAATCCTGAATCATCTCAAACCTCGACTAATAAGAATATGGCATTCAAGATTCAGTTTGGAAACGGAGCCATCGTCTCTGGTAAACAGTACATTGATAATGTCACGATTACTGGCCTCACTGTATGTTCTGCATCTTTTATGAATGTCATCATGATTTCTGACCGGCGTATAGGCAGACCGTCAAACTATCGGTGCTGCAACAACATACGCCCCTGTGATGAAAGTCAATGAATTCCCCTCAGATGGCATGTTGGGAATGGCATTCCCGTTACTCTCGATGTTTCCTGGTGACCCCCTATTCAAAACACTCATAAATGAAGAAAAGGTGGAAGAGCTTGTATTTTCCATCAAGCTTTCTTCTAATGGAGGCGAGCTGTGCCTTGGTGGATCCAACACATACATGTACACAGGTGACATCACTTATACCGATGTTGTTGTTGTGGTGAGCTGGAATGTCGAGTGGACGTAGACATCACATAACTTATTATGGCCGTTCAGGGATTCTGGCAGGTGGTCATAGAAAGAATTCAAGGCAACGGCAAAATACTCTTCACATATGTGCCTGCCACCATAGACACTGGTACCAGCTTTATTGTTGGTGATGTATCGATGGTTTCCGATCTACACACAAAACTTGGCGGTAAGGGCGACGCGCATGGATACAACACTTGTGAGTACCAATTCAGCTCCGATCTGATGTTTCATTTCCATCGACCTCCTGCAGTCCCATGCAACAAGTTCCCGACAATAAGCTTCATCTTTACTTAAACTCCACACGGGACAAAAATTGAGTTAAAAAAAAAAAAAAAAAGCTTCATCTTTAGTGGTAGGACATTCCAGATCCCTGCATCTCTCCTCAATCTGGGACCAGTTTCGGATGGTTCGCCTGACTGTTTCAGCACAATTATCAGTTATGGAACGAAACGGTGCAGTGAGTTTCGCCATCCATGAAGTTTCTTTCCGTTGCCCCATGTTAATCTGTTCCAATGCCCAGATCACTGGACCATCGGAGGCCCCTTCCTAATGAGTGTCTATACGGTTTTCGATTTCGGCAACAAACGAGTCGGATTTGCGCACCTTGCCACCTGATATTTGTGAGAAACGTGTAAAGCGATGATGATGTGCGTCTGAGTCTGGGCGCCTGGCGGTCGCCGTACACTACTAGAGCCAAAGTTTCGTTTGTGATATGGTAATTTTCCATCCTACTCGCTGCCTCGGCGAGCCACAGTCTGTGGCTGCATATGCGCAATCCGCATTTGAAGTGGGAATAATATTACCGTCAGGATGCACTGGCAGGATGGGACATCGCAGTCAATTCATTGGGTTCGTTTGTTGGATGAACGTGTGCAGACCATCCGCCCTTCGAATTCATCAAGTGTTCATACTAAAAGATCTCATCATCCATATTAGCACCGTATTTATGCCTGCGTATCCGAAACTAATCGCGCCGTGTCGTATTGGTTCACGATTCCCAGCGGATGCTCACACCTAGAAAATTTTACAATTATAAAGGCACGCCAGTCAGGTCAGGAGGGGAACGGGGGCAAGTAGAAAATCAAAACGAACCTCTGGCCACCGTCCTCTGCGCCTTGTTCCGATATTCGGTGAAAGCTACTCGATCCCCTGATTATGCTCTACCAGATCCAGCTTGAACGTCTACCCATACATCCGCATCGTCTCCATCAACGAAACGGTGTATGGATACACCCGCTCTTGACGTCCTCATGATCATCTGTGGCACCTGGAAGTTCAACCACAGCAGGTTCAAGACCACCCTGAACAGCATAATCCTCTGCGAATCAAAGTTAACCGCGAGCCAGAACCCGTCCCACGGAGCCAGACGATCTCGAACAAACGTCCGTTCACGGACATGTCTCGTCGGATGACGAGTCGTATAGCCATGTGTCCAAGACCGGACAAGTGTCGAGCTTCTTGCGGAACGTGGTTGATTCGGACTGCAGCTTTTGACCCTCTGCATATAATTACTAACCTCGTCCGAGCACACCTGAGACATGTTTCATGTAAGTCAGGAGTTAATCGAGGTGACAGCCCCCACAAGCAACGGAAGATCACGCATCTCATCGTGATCTGCTTCCGAGAACTGATATTGATAATTGAGTCTTGAACTAGCAACGTCGGCGTCAGCCAACACGATTCCAGAGGAGACGCGATGCGCGCCGCGCGCCGTATCGTGATGTGTCCCGTGACAGAGTCGATGAGTAGCGTTTGCTACTCTTGGATGGCACCTCGAATCTGGGAGTGGTCGGCATCGCTCAGATGCAATGTAAGCTCGAGGTATGAAAAGACGACGACGGCTACCTTTGATCGAATGAACAGCGCATTAAACTCCCATCCTTACCAAAAGTTTCTACGCCTGGAAGATGGAAGATTGGAAAAAACTTGATGGAGAGTCGCAGAAGTGGAATAGACAGCGCTCGTTGGTCTACATAGTGTCATGTAATTCTTGTGGGCCACGATCACAAATCGAGTGAGTTCAACCACAATTGTCCACACCGTGAGTGGTGGCAACAAAAGATATAGGAGCGGAGCGGAACGGGAAAAGCGGTGATCGATGATCAGAGTCGGGGCCGCCCGGTAATCGGAGCAACAAACGGCCAACGGCCCGGTCGCCGTACACCTACGCCAGCTCTCGGAGGAAGTAGATGTTTTATATATTTGTTAGCACCCGGTGACCAAGTAACTTACTTCAAATGTGAAAGGACTCACTGGTATCATTTCCGCCACATCCACAATCAAATTGATCAAGGTCTGGATTTAGTCGGTAGTGGGCACGTTGAATCAGACGGCCTGTGCCTGTTGTTCTTTCTCTCATGCCAATGCTTCACGCGAAGTGCAAGTTCGGCCTCATACCGTAATAACTCGGCGACATTCAAATCAGTTTTATCTACTTACATAAATCATTTGTTCAGTTCGTACCCACGATTGGAACCCATGGCGGCGTTGCCTACAAATATTAAAGGTCAACATAATGCCAGCAAGTCCTTGCTTTAGTCTCCGTGTATTTTCACTGTTTCGGAATGCGCTTCACAATCTTCATGCCAGTCGTTGCGATAGCTGTCTTGATGACAGTCGCAATGGCTAACTTGCTGGACCGGAAAACCAGCGCCAGGACGATCATACCACTCACCTATAGTAAACACCCATCGCTGTCGAATGCTGATGACACGGTCAATTTAAACGCACTCTACTCACACGTTGAATCAGTCGACACGTACGTCATACTATGAACTGACGTTACATGCGCTAACTTGATGGATTACTTTTATAGCAAGATTCTGCGTGGTTTCGAAAATTATGAGAAAAACACGGGAATTCCACACCCCCTTGCTGTGAAAGAGAAAGAGTCTAAGTCTGAGCCTCCAAACTCGAAGCGTGCTGGATCTGGCGCCAGCTTGACGAATTTTAATGATCGTATATGGTATACCACCATCTGGATCGGTACTCCTGCCAGACCTTTTGCCGGTGGGTTCAAGTCCATGCAAAATATGTCAACCCTTAGGCCTGATTTCTGCTGCAGTCAACGTCGACACCGGTTCTAGGCCGGTGCTTTCTGTCAACCCACGCAGCTCATTTGCTGAATTTCACGCAGTGATGTCTTCATACCAGGGCCTACCTGTTCACAATGCGAAGGACACACAAAATGGGACCCCGAGTCATCTCAAAGCTCAGCTGATAAGAATATGGTATTCAAGATTCAGTTTGCAAACGGAGCCATCATCTCTGGTAAACAATATGATGATAATGTAACCATTGCTGGCCTCACTGTATGTTCTGTTTGTTATATAATGTTCGTCATTTCTGACTGGCGTATAGGCAGACCATCAGACTATCGGTGCTGCAACAACATACGCCCCCACCATGGGAGTCAACAGATTCCCCCCAGATGGCATGTTTGGAATGGCATTCCAGTCAATCTCGAGGTTTCCTGATAGCCCTCTATTCGAGACACTCATAAACGAAGAAAAGGTGGAAGAGCCTGTATTTTCCATCAAGCTCTCTTCCAGTGGAGGCGAGTTGTACCTTGGTGGATCCAACAGAGACCTGTACACAGGTGAGCTCGCTTATACCGATATCATAGTGGTGGTGAGCTGGAATGTCGAGTGGACGTGGACATCACATAACTTATCCTGGCCATTCAGGGATTCTGGCAGGTGGTCATAGCAATTCAAGGTAACCGTGAAACACTCTTCACAGATGTACCTGCCACCATCGACACTGGTACAAACTGGATTCTTGGTGATACATCGAGGGTTTCCGATCTACACACGACCCTTGGCGGTAAGAGCGTCGCGCGTGGATTCTACAGCTGTGAGTATAGTACCAGTACCAGTTCCCATTTGATTTTTCTTTCACATTTGACCCCCGCAGTTCCATGCAACGCGTTCCCGACAATAAGCTTCGCCTTTGGCGGTACTAGTGGTGGGACATTCCAGATCCCTGCATCTCTCCTCAATCTGGGACCGGTTTCAAGTGGTTCGCCTGACTGTTTCAGCGGTATTGTCAGTTATGGGACGACACGCAGTGAGTTTCGCCATCCATAAAGTAGCTTTCTGATGCCCCATGTTAACCCAATCCTCAGAACACTGGACCATCGGGGCCACCTTCCTCATGAGTGTTTATACGGTTTTCGATTTCGGCAACAAACGAGTCGGATTTGCGGACCTTGCCACCTGATACGGTTGCGAGCATAGCATGCCAAATGTGTCTTTCTTGAAGGGCCATCCGGGTAGTGACATTAGCGGGACATCTGTTTGAATTGTGCAACACTGATTAAAGGCTTGAGGTGTGTGCTGGTCATCACGATAACTCGTCTGGTGTGTCGGGCTCCGTGGGGGTGCCAGTGGCAACGGAGCGGAAGAGAGAAACGTGAAAAGCGACGGTGGGCGGTCGACCGAGTCTAAATTTGGGGCCGCGGTGCTGGTCACTGAGTACTGAGTACTGGAACAACGGCCGTACCTGCCGCCACTTAACGCCCTGCCTGGTTTGGTCTGTATCGAGTTACGTAGCGAGTCCGGCATCGGCCCACGTGCACGCGTAGTAAACTTTGGCTGCGCACTGACTCATGATCACTGACTGTCTTTCGTATACCACCGAGTATGCAGTTACCCCCCGGGCTCGTCGCTCTGGTGCGACTTCTCCCTCGCCTTCTTCTCGCCCCAACAACGGTGTACTTTGGTCTCCAACTTTACCAGACCCTCCTCGAAAGACCTCCACCGCGATGGCTGCCTGTACCAGCATACGTCTTGGCGCTACCGGTCGCGTTTGCAGCGAGCATCGCGTATGCACGAATCAGGAATCTCAGAGAAGCGGCCCGCAGTGGTGCAGTGTATCCTCCGACAATCCGCTCTCGCTGGCCTGCCGCGCTGGACAAGCTTTCGCTGCTCGTATGGAACTTCAAGAATGGGTATCTAGGTGCGTGTGGCAGTTCGTTTTGCGTTTGATACTGATGCTCCCCTCCCCTGGCGATCTATTCTCCCCTGTAAATATACTGAAGGTGAATGCATGCAGGCCGAGTTTGACGAGATGGGGAATACGTTCAATTTCTACACGATGTATGAAAATAGGGCAAGTCTTCTTCTTCTTTGGACGAGGGGTTCCAGTCGGAACTCTTGAGCTGATCCGTTCGTGGTCAATAGATATGTACCACAGAGCCCGAATACATCAAGGTGGGTCCGACTTTGTTGTCTCGGCTTGGCAGTTTGTGAATCCCCATGCAGGCGATTCTCGCCACGCAGTTTCAGTCGTTCGTAAAAGGTGAGAGGCCGTGCGTGCAATGTGCATGTGCAGGGTTGTCAGTCCCCAAATGGTGCTGAAAGAACCTTTGCGTAACCGCTAGGTCCCATCATGAACGACCAGATGAATTCCATGTTGGGGACGGGCGTTTTTAATTCCGATGGTGAGCACCATTTAGCAGACATGTTGAATGAAGGTGTCATGATCGCCCCGAACTTGTTTTGCTCACCCAGGCGACATTTGGAAGTATGTACGCAAACATGCCAACTATCCTGGTACTTACAAACTTTTACAGATTCCACCGTACGATGACCCGACCATTCTTCAGCAGAGATCGCATCAGCGACTTTGACAATTTTGAGCGACACGCCCAGAGCGCGATCCGACAGATGAAGGCTCGCTTGCGCGAAGGGTATCCCGTCGACTTTCAGGACGTGGCGTCCCGGTTTACGCTCGATTCGGCCTCTGAGTTTCTCTTTGGAAAAGACGTCTGCTCGCTCTCCGCGGGCATCGTCTACCCGCCGTCGTCCCCCCTGTCCAAGGATCCGGCTTTCCTCAACCATCAGGCTAACCGATTCTGCCGCGCGTTCCAGGAAGCGTTGGTCGCCACAGCCAATCGTACAAACTATGGTGCTCTGTGGCGCTTCAGCGAGCTTTGGCGGGATAGCGTGAAGGAGCACATGAAAGTCTGTTCAGAATTCATCGACCCTATAGTTGCGGATGCGCTTGCGAAGAAGGAAGAGCGGAAACGTCTTGGACTTGAAATCAAGAAGGGCAAGGATGATGTCAGGGAGGGGGAGACGCTGTTGGAGCACCTTGTGCACTTCACCGAAGGTCTGTTTATTTCCATGATCTGTCAGGGAAAAGGCTTGACATTGCTTGCCCGTCTTCGTTAGATCAATCGGTTATCAGGGACGAGACGCTCAACATCCTGATCGCTGGCAGAGACACGGTACGTCCATTCCGCGGGGCCACACCTAGTGAATCTAGTCTGGTGACCAACGTTATTAAATCATCCATGTTAGACTGCTGCTGCGTTGTCGTTTGCGGTGTACATGCTCTCTCAGCATCCGGACGTTCTTGCACGTTTGAGGGGGGAAATCATTACCAAAGTCGGCTCCGGCCGTCCAACGCACGAGGACATGAAGGACATGAAATACCTCAGAGCGTTTATCAATGGTAGGCGATTCATCGTCGCCCAGGGTGGTTTACTGATCTGAACCCGCGGTAATCAAGAGGTCCTCCGTCTATATCCACCCGTGTAAGTTCTTGTTCTCTCGATAGGAAGGTCGGATACTGAGATCGTACAGCCCCTTTAATGTCAAGTATGTCAAGCACATGCGCATTCCGGTTTCTTCTTGCCACTGATCGCTACCCCGACTAGGTTGGCTGCGGAACCCCAAGTTTGGCCAGCATTGAGAGGCGGAAAGCCCTTTTATATCAGCTCGGGAACGAGGTGAGCCCACCGATCTTGATCCTCCTCCCTCGCCAATTGTGATGGCTGACTCGCCACCGGTCCGCAGTGCCATTTACTTTGTTTATCACATGCACCGCAGGAAAGATCTGTGGGGCCCCGATGGTGCGCACGAGACGAAATAGACGATTCAATCCCTCTAACCCTTCTCGTTCCAGCGCACCTCTTTGATCCGGATCGCTTCCTGGACGAACGTCTACACAAGTACCTGATACCGAATCCGTTCATCTTTTTGCCGTTCAACGCCGGACCTCGTATCTGCCTCGGGCAACAGGTACGTTTTACATCGTGTATGCCGTCGTGACGTTGTGATGTGGCTGACGGGTCGATCCGTATCCGTATCCGCATCCGTGCACGCGTTTTGGGTTTGGGACGCTGCCAACTTAGTTTGCGTATCATGAGGTGTCGTATTTCCTCGTTCGGTTGTTACAGTCGATCGATGCTGTCACGTTGGACGTGGAGACGCAGTTGATACCTCCTGCGGAATGGGCGCAGGCAAAGGGACGCAAGGCGGTGGAAAAGGTGTTGTTGAGGTCGCATTTGACGATGTATATCGAGGTATGACTCGGACGGCTCTTTTTTTTTTCCGTTCAACACCATGACGCTCATTTGATGGCTACGTCATAGGGTGGTCTGTGGGTCAGGATGAAGGAGGTCGACTCTGTGGATGTCTAAAGCGTTGTCACTTGTCCAAGCAAGTTTGCTGTATTTGCTTTGCATTGATCTGTACGGTTTTGTCGAGATTGACTGTCACTCGGACTGAAACATCGACGGTTTCACGGCTCGCTTCACCTCTAGCAAGTTGCCGAACGAACGATTAGATATGTTTATGTGTAATAGGTAGATTACCCGCTAGAGCCCCGCAAGAACACCACCCAACCATTTCTACATCGCCGAATCTATACCGGGCTAGGATTCCACGGCCCTGCATCGCTCAGCGAACACCCATCCTCGCACTCACACGTCCCACCAAACTCGACCGGCAAGTTCTCCGCCGGGATCTGCGTGAGCAACCTCTCCTTGACCTTGTCGCTGCTCACGATATCGATCTTCTTGACCGTGACCTCGTCCAACCACGGCTTGACAATAGACCACACGGTAGAGAACGCCCAGGGCGCATTGATGATGTAAAACCTGCCCATGCACTCTGGGTAGTAATCCTGTCCGATCTGTGAAGCCTTGGCGACGTAATCCTTGACGCGGAAGAAGGAGCTGATGGAGACGCCTGCGAGGTCCATGATGGTGCACGATGTCTCGACGGGGTGGCCGACCGCGCGGGAGCATGCGGGGAGGCGCTCGGTGAGGAATTTTTCGTATTCGAGGACGAATTGGCGGAGTTGGCGGTCTTGAGTCGTGACCTTGTCGAGTGCGTTGACGTCGATCTTGCCGAGGCGTTGGATGTAGACTGGTCGACCTTCCTGGAAGGTGTGTGTGTGGTAAGCTTGGCGATGCTGGCATGGTTTGGAACGGCTGGTGACGTTACATACCTTGTCCATCTTATGATAGTATTGAGGGTAATACTTGTCCACTTCCTTCTTTTCCGTGAACTTGAAGTTTCTGGCAAGAGGTAGAGTAAGAACGACGATGTGACGAGGGTGGTGATAAGAAAAAAAGAGACAAGGTCGAAACTCACTGGACGATATCGTCGACCTGATAGTCCTTTCGCCACTGCTCGGCGGACAAGAGCATCGTTTTCGCCTTGACGACGTCGAACTTGCGTGCCCGGAGAAATCTGAAAAGGGGAAAAGGTTTATTCAAAGTTCACCCAACCAAAAGCTCGCGTGCCAGGCCCATCGGCCAATCGATCGATGGGAGAAAGAAAAGAAAAAGAAAGAGCACCTGAGGACTGTAGCGTCTTCCATCCTCTCCTGGACGAAACGATCCTCGTCGACGAGCTGTCGCTTGAGCGAGTCGAGAGCATGTTGTTGTAGAGGGGTGAGGTTGCCCAGACGGCCTGGTAGAGGCCTGTAGTTGGGGTCGGTGATGCCCTCGGGGAGGGGACTGACGCTGGCTGGTTGGAGATGGGACATGCTCGTCGTCGTCGTCGTCGTCGTCGGTCGTTGGTCGTTGTCAGAGGGCAAAGACCAAGCGGTGGTTTGAAACTCAAATATAGCCAAGCTCCACATGAGCTGCGCGCTGCGTGCCGCGTGTCTCGCATCAAGTAAAAACAACACAATAAATAAATTTCGCATCATTATATCCAGAGCCCAGACCACGAGTTGAGTCGTGGATCTAATGCGATGGGGCTTGGAATGTCTGGCTACTACTGGTACAACAGAAAAAGTGCTCGTCGGACAGACGGACAGATGTCTGAGCAAAAACGCAGGTTGAAATGCAACGAGTTAACATGCACGAAACGAACGGGGCCAACATGTGGTGTTTTCTGATGTACATCTTCGTGAACCGAGCCAACCGAGGGAAACGTGTAGTGTTACATTTTTTTGATGGGCGTGCTTGTCATTGTCATCATTACACAATATCCCAGAGCTCTTCGAGTGCACAACAAAACTTGTAGAAATGGGGATCGGCGACATTGAAAGTCGAGAGTGAAAGCCAACGTACCTTGCCGCATGCGACTGATGCACTCAAAGGATATTCGGAGATACTGATTTTTTCATCAACCATGTGATCGGCAAAGTCGTCGCGACCGCGTGCCATCGCACCGACAAAGACGGCGATCGAGTGCGTCTCTGGCAGGGTAGCCATGTATTTCGACAGCCGAACTGTTGGCGCGTCCCCGGACAGCGCTGTAAAGGGTGTTAGTGATGCTGGATTGGGGGACATGAAAAGAATGGAACATACTTAGTTTGATGGTGTTGACGGGAAGGTGGTCCGTAATCGGGTTCTAGATCCGATGTCAGCGGCGGACAGCGGAATGTGTTGAGAAATACGACCTTGATCACTTTGAGCAACTTTTCGGAACCGTTGACGCCGCGAATGGAGAGTTTATGGAGGAGCTGGACTGAGAACGAATGAGCCAGTGAGGAAGCGGTGCAAGGTGATTGCGTACCCATCAAGCCACTGAACCGCTTGAAAGTGCGCGGTATTCTAACATGGGGGTTGACCTCGATGAGGACGCCCTTGGCGGTGTGGATGTATACCTGGAGCAAGCCAGACTTGTTGAGGGGGGAGTCGAGGAGTGTCAACAAGCACTAGGGATTGATAAGAAAGAGAGCGGGCATCAAAACGAATTGGAATACCTGATGTGTGATATCAGGACGTGCGTCTGCGATATCCCTGCCTGTCTTTGCGAGGATGCCCTGGTGGTCGTCGCAGTTGAGGAGGGTGTACTTGACATCGCCCTCTCTGCTGCCCTTTCCCTTTGCACCGCTGGTGACCCTGTAGGCCTCTAGACAAGCCTGCTCCAGGATGACGAAGAGTCTCCGTTGAGAAGAGGTGATACCGCCCTTGGGAACGTGTGCCTGTACGGGGATCATGGATGGGTTAGGCGTGCGAGGGAGGGGATTCTTTGTCGTGGCCATTTTGCGAGCTTTTGATGCAGGGAGGGGACGGGTTGGACGTTGTGGGCTGACGGGGTCAATTTGCATAGTCTCTTTTTCGGAGCGATCCGAGTCAGAGGATGAGCTCGCTCTACGGCGCATTTGGGGACGTTCGTCTACTGGTGTTGATTTTGGACGTTGTGGTGGTGTGAGTTCGATGTCTGAGTCGATGAACGGGTGCGAGGCTGTTGAGCCCGAGTGACGACGACGACGAGCATTTGGAGCAGCGACGATGAGGGGAGAGGAGGACATTGATTGAAAGAAATACAGAACGAGCGAAATAAATGAGACTACTGAATTTCCCACATTCTATTTAAACGGACTTGATCGCGACTGAACTGACCACGATATTGTCGACGATCTTTCTCTCCTTCTGATCGAGTTTGTAGTGCTGTAAGTAAGTCAGACATAGTACACTACACGAGAGATAGAGTGGGACTCGCACATTTATCACCGTGTCCCAGTCGGTGACATGAGAAACGTTCGCGAGCAGATCAAGTTCTCCGTCCACGACCGCGCGCATTCTTTCCAGGATATCTTCCCGCTCCCACGTCGCGATATGCATCACGATCAGATCCCTCGTCTTGTCAGAGACCCCATATCGCTGGAATGCCTCCGTGATCTGGAAAAAACGTCACACGGGCTATGGGAATGACACAAAGCAAACTTACGTTGTTGGTCGGGTTGAGATTCCAGATGATCTCGGAATGGAGTGTCTTTGTCCGCATGCTCTTCTCAGACTCGGCAACGAGCGCCTGCATGGCAGCGGTCTGCAGGTGAAGGGGGCTCGTAATCTGATTGTAGCGATGAGCACGACAATTAGAGAAATCTTGACAACCGACCAGAGTGGCGTTGATGAACGCAAAGTTGACCGCATCCCGTTCCTCGTCGCCCTCTGCGCCTTTCATCGAGGCCGCCTTGACGATGCGCGCTCTGATCTCGCCAGCGTTCTTGACGTTCTTGAACTTGGCTGCATACACGACAGGATGAGTGAACTGAGGGTAGCGATACACTTCGACGAGTTCCATTAAAAGCAACTTGCTCACAACTTTCATGCAGGTCGTGAAAATTCTTTCCCTCCTCGCACTCTGTGCAAACGCAGCTCCAACAGCACTCATACCCCAAGATTTCAAGGATACAATAGCACAGGGCGTCTGGTCAGTCGCATTTTCACTACCCTCGCCATTCCTTTAACCAGACCAGGTTCATTGAACATTTTTCACCTTATTGTGGTCACTGTCGCCACTTTGAGCCAACATGGAACGACGTCGTCGCTCACTTTGAGGGCTTCTCCGACCCCGGCGTACATCTCGCCCAGGTCAACTGCGCACTCAACGGTGGTACGTCCTCTCCTCTCTTTGCCCAACACCCTCCAACGCCCCCACCAAAGACCTATGCAACGACAACGGCGTCACCGGATACCCCCAGATGAATTTATACCGCAACGGCGAGTTTGTAGAGACGTACAGTGCAGACAGACAGTTTGAGACCTTGGTCGACTATCTGCGCAGCCACGCAGAGCCCAAAGGGTCCATAGCGACCAAGGAAGAGGAGCCAGCGTCAACGGAACAAGCGCCCTCGTCCACCCAGACACCAGCACCAACGCCCACTCCCGCCCTCGAACTCGTCGTTGCAACCCCTCGCGTGGAATTAAACCCCTCGGGAACGGTCCTTCCCCTCGATGTGCAAACATTCGACAATTTCATCGCCCAAGGGCCTGCATTCATCAAGTTTTTCGCTCCTTGGTAGCTGTCATATCACCACGTCACCGTATATGCTGACATAGACCCAGGTGTGGTCATTGCAAGAAACTGGCTCCGACATGGACGAGGCTCGCCCGACGCATGCAACACAAGCTCAACATGGCAGAAGTAGACTGCGAGCAGCACAAGGCACTTTGCACCAGTCAGGGCGTCACCGGGTTCCCAATGATGTTCTACTACGCAAACGGCGTAAAGACAGAATACACGGGCGGAAGGTCTTACGACCAACTCGTCTCCTTTGCCGACAAGGCTTCTAACCCGTGCGTTCTTCGTCTTGCCATCCTGACTTTGGCTTATTGTCGTACAGAACGATGCAAGCGATCGATAGTGCACCAGAACTGGAACAAGTCGTGCGCGACAATGCTGTCGTGTACCTTTTGCTCCACGACGCTTCCGATCAACGAGTCGTGGTGTGTATCTTTATCGCGCGCATATATTCTCCCCCGCTAACGAGCATTGCCCCCGACAGCACGCCATCGCCAAGAGCACGCAATTCCTCCTCGGTTCCCCACCTGTCTACGTTTCTACCTCTTCTCTGCTTTTCCACGAATACAAGCTCTCGCCCAACACCCCCTCGGCTCTGCTCGCGTTCAAAGACAGGGACGCGCACGAGCCCGTATCGGTCTTTGATCTCCCTTCTTCTTCAGAATCCGCAGAGGCGCTAAAAACATGGCTGAACGTCAACCGCTTCCCGTCGTCGTTTGAGCTTTCCAAGGACGTCTTCCAGCAAGTGATGTACGCACCGCACAAGCCACTCGTCGTTATCGTCGCGACTCCCAAGGGACAGGAAGAGAGGGTATCAGATAAATTGCAAGTGATTGCGCAAAAGTGGCGGTTACGGCGTGCTGCGGGACGTGGGGAGTTGGAGGGGTCTACCAAAGTACGAGACGTAGTGTTTACGTGGATGAATGCGGATCAGTGGGGCAAGTGGATGAAGGACATGTATGGGATCAGGATAAAAACAGAACCCGAGATCATCGTGGCTGATCACGAGGTCAGTCGTTTGTGATGTCGTTGCAAGTTGGGTTGCTCACTGGGGGATTAGCGTCTGCTGTACTACAACAAGGACGGTTCAGGGCACTCGATCGTGTTCAACTCGATCAGTGTCGCGTCCGCGCTCGAGTCAATCCTCGATGGCACCGCTCGTCCGAACTATTCACAAAACATGCTCGAGCGAACCGTACATGTGGGTCACGTTTACGTTTATATTTCATCGTTGGCTCACGTCATCCCAGTCTCTAAATGCGATGCTACTCCGAATGCAAGAATTGATCGTCGAACATCCGTACATAACCGTCCTGGCCATCCTGGGTCTGATCGGTGCGATATTCTTGGCATTGAGGAGCGTGTTGAGGGACGATCCTGCGGACTGGGAGGCGGAGAAGCGGTATGTGAAAGGGGGGCGGTTGGATTGATGGGATCTCATATTTAATCTTTTATCCTCTTTTTGGTTTTTTTTCTCCGTCCTTTTTTGATTCGATTTCTGATGGCGAGGGTGTGTGTGTGCGAGATTCGGACGATATACGTACCTAACGATCGATGGGATGTTTCGTTGTCCAGATAGTTGACCGGGGCCGTGGAAATTTTTGAGTGTGATTTTCCATTGGACACACAAGTTTGACGTGCGAGCGGGGAAATTTATATATTTTGGTGGGTCGTCCCAGGTGATAGAGACCACATGCTATGTGAGCGTGAGCATGCATACATATGCTAACCCATGAACGTTCTAACCTCGATATGGCGCTCGCATTGCCTGCTGAATCTTGGCTCTAGTATCTGATTACTTGCGTTCGGGCCGATCGGGTTTGTTGAAACAACCAGGGTCTCGGTGGGAGAGAGGTGATGTAGTAGCATTTTCCACTCTTTCGGGCTCGGGTCGTCGGAACGACCGGACTGCCCAAAAAAAAGGGTGGTTTGAGTGTCTTTTCAGAGGCGAATGCGCAAGGTTAGGTTATCATGGTAGTTTATCTTCCACTCTTTCGGGTTCGGGTGCCAAAAAAGGGGGTTTGCACGTTGTGATCCAAAGAAGTGTGGTTGTCGATCACATCGATCACAGGCGAGGCTTGATTGAGTCGTGTTACAAGTACTGCGACCGGTAGCCGAGGACTCGGAAGGCATTACGCGACGTGAAAGTAACAGCTGTTGGACAAGTTGCTCGCCGTACATGCAGTAGCAATAATATTAATACACATGTGTTGTGCGTTGATGTAAGGGGGTTTGAGAAGAAGTATGGTGTCGATCAGAGGCTTGAAGACTTGCGCAGAAAACTGAGAAGGAGCCAACAAGTATGGCGTTTCCATCGATATGGTGCCGTTCCGAGCTCCGAGACGGGAAAAGACCTTTGTACGAATGTTCTTCTCTTTCTTCCCGCCGTGGTCAAGAAGACCTGAAGGAGCTCGTCTTTCGAACGTGGAAGGCTGAAATCATAGAGCCGAGGATGAACGTACATGACGATGCGCTTGTTCAGCAATTCGCAGTATGAGAGTATCATAGGCGGTGTTCGGAGGTAGACGCGTATTGATTGTCGCTCCGAGTTCCGAGACGAGGGAAGACACTTGGTGTTCCTTCTTCTAGTGCTACCCCACTGGCCATGGCCTGGGGAAGCCCGGTCGTCTTTTCAAAGTGGCAGGTAAATGACCTGTACGATGTGCATAACGCTATAGCGTTCAGCGGTACGCAACATGAGACTAGGGATGGCGGATGGCGGATGGCGGATGGCGGCATTCGGAGGTAGGTGCACAACGCGTGTACATCGTTTGTCGCTTTGAATTCCGAGATCAGGGAAGTGTTTGACGTGCTCTCCCTTTTGTCCGCTGTGTTCCCCCCTTGGCCTTGGACCGGTTGCGCGATGCGCGGCGAGAGAGCGATGACAGAAAATCAAACCCCAAGTGTGGTAGCCGAAAACCCCAAAGGTAGCCGAGAGTCTGTGAGAGCGAATTCGCAGACGGGGAGACCTACACGACTTCTATTTTGATCGGTTCCCACCGATTCCGACAATTTGGATACGATAGGTTTTTCTTGAGTAAATCCTAGGTTGCTATCCCCGATAAGAAAAAGAATGAATGATGGATGGTCGGTTGGTGGAGCACATTGGGTTAAAAGCGTCGTCCGAGAGCCGCAGTCGTATAAGTGTCTCGCGGGAGTGAGACTGGACCGGACGAAGAACGCGCCTGCGGACGACGTGGTAACCGGACGTATATGATTGGCTATGTGTAATACTGGCATGATGCAGTGCGCAAACGGTATACACGCTATCTCGTCTGAGTAAAAACCCGCTAAAGGAGGGAAGGGGTGAATATAACGGTTGTCCCTGACGGTCAGGGCAGTGGAGAGCGTAGATTCGAGGACAAATATGAAGTGTTTGGAGTCTTGAAACGGGTGCTATCGGCGTGATGACCGATTTGTTCGTGTTCGTGTCTTTGGCCGGAAGGAGGTGACTACCAGGTACGTGTGCGTGGGGTTGAGGAGTACAAGGAAGGTGGAACCAGGAAGGTGGAGTGTGTGTCTGGTCTCGCTGTCTCGATGGATGGCAGATGGACACCAGAAAGACAGAGTTGGACCATTGGTGCGGAGTGCATGCCCTACATCGATCTCATGGGCTCGTTGGGCCGTTGTGCGTTTCCAGACTTGATCCTATATCAGCGACTCAGAGCAGATCATGGCGTGTGTGGCGTGTAAAGCAGCCCGTCCTTTGGGGTTCATAGAGACAAGAACCACAGAGGAGGACAGAGTCTCGGTTCTGTTGGAAGCTGCATTACGATCTCTGAGGAGAATATTGTCAGATTACCACTGGTCTTTGAGATGGCAAGAGACTATTGCATGGCCCTTCGTAGTGCCTTGGCTCAGCGGCCGCTCACGCTGCAGTGGGAGATGCGGCGTCGTGGAGTTCCTGAGTCTGCGGACGCATCGAAACGCCGAGTAATACAACCGCATTGCATCCGAGAGCATGGTGGTCCAAGTTGAATGACCTGATGGACGACGTGCGGATAGGCTACTCGATTCTATTTTTGAAGCTATATCACCATGCGGACTGTGTGACTTGTGCCAGTACTTGAGCGGGGTGTCCGGTAACATTGCTGGTAATGGGCCTTTGAGCCTTGTATGACCGTTAGTCCGATCCCATAGGCAGACCCTTAGGCAGGAAGATAGTCGTTCCTTCTATTACTTATAGGACCATGTAAGTTGAGTGACGAAGTGTTCCGAGTCGGTAGATGCCGAGCAAGACCGTGACTCTTCTCGCATCCCACATCACAAAAATTGCATAAAATGGATATGAGACTATAACCCATTATATGGGTCGTCTGAGTTTTTTTTGCTATAGTAGGTGGGGGGTCATATAATCCAATGTCCGTAAACTGAAAATCCCGTCGGACTGGGCCAGTCCGACAGACCTGTCGAGCAGCTCACCTCCGATAATCTCATATAGTACCTCTACTAGGGCAACCCAATGGCTTGCACTACGATAATCCCTTATATTCCGATGTAAGTATACTCCGAATTGTAATATGACTGGATTGCTGATCTGATGGCAACAACAGACGACATTCCATTGTATTCCAATATAGTACTACAACAATGATGGGAACAACGCGGCACGCCCCCCTTGACCCTCCGAGATACAATACAAAGAGCAGACAGTTTGATGATCGAATGCGGCCTGCGGGTGTAACGAGCAAGTATCGTGAACGGTGATTGAATATTGAGCATTTGAACTTTGAACTTTGAAGCGAGACAATTGATGTAACGGCGGCACGAGAACATGTGAGACTTGACGAGGTTGATCAGAAACGAGCAGAACTACAATGAAACGATGAGAAGCACGATCCAATAGTCAGTAATACCGTACAAGATGCAGGGATATCAAACACGCACACTGGCACATCTACCTGCGACGCTTGGATGCCCGGCCAGCGCGACCACCAGTAGTAGCTGTGGAGTCCTCTCCTTCTCCATCAGGTGCCCCTGGAGCATGGCGTTTCCCTTTTCCTTTCGAAAATTTTGCCGGTAGCCTTCCTTTACGGTTTGTGACCGGCGTCAATGGGGCTGGTGCTTCGGGATCTGATGTGAGTGGGCTAGTAGGACTCAGAGGTGTCTCCTTTCTCCCCTGGGGCCGTGGAGTACTCGGAATGAGAACATCGTTTGTGGATGTTGATCCTGTCGCAGACTCTGAGTCACCCCAGGCCAGTGGTGGTGTCGTGTTCCTGGTCGATGTCACGGTAGTGGATGTGGTATTGGTAGACGATGATTCCAGAGAGGGATCCAA
>JBBPOS010000230.1:0-43694 GCA_038091575.1 Leccinum subgranulosum
CGCGGATGTGAGAAACGGTAGGTAATACATCTGCACGCTTTCTACTAGGCACGTTCTTCGTTGAAATCTTGAACAACGGACATCGCTCAGTGATGCCATCCTCACAGGCAACAATTGACCGCTAGACCGTTCCACTCTCTGCCTTCCACTCTGGCCAACCTCCAGCATTCGAGTTGCGGTGAAGTTGTCATCTAACACCCCGAATCTCCTCAATTGTCAAGTGTTCTACACATTTACGCATCATCCGTACTACAAGGATCCCTCAGAATAAACACCGCCTTCTCCACCCACATCTCTAACACGTCCAGCATCTCCCGTTTTCACCTCCACTCCGGCAACACCTCCCGTTCCATGTGCGTCAACAGACTTGCGTCCTGAGCGACATCCGTGCGCTCTCGTTTCGTCAGGACAGCCTTGACGTTTGTCTCCTCCTGCTCCGCTTGTCGACGCATGCCAATGTTGAAAAGCGTCTTGTAGAGACTCGCGAGGAGCGCCGAGTACGTTTTTGTCAAGTCGACATACCTACAGAAATAAGGCCACACCTTTAAGCACGCTTGCTGAGACGACTCGCCAAAGATAAAACGTTCGCGTCGGATTGCGGTCCGAACTTCGCGGAACCTCCTGCGTTGATATCAAAAAGTCGAAAGAGAGCGCGGACGACAACGGGTTGGACATCCTTGTTGGACATCATCGTCACTTTGGCTATCTATGACCAATGTACGATAACATTTACGTTTCTCTGTCGAAAAGAGAACGCTTACTTGTTTTTCGTCCATCTTCCCCACGTCTAACAATAGTCTGACGATCCGCACACCATCGTCCCAATACCGTTCCCTTGTCACTCTTGTAATGCACGTCTCCTCATCCGCTTGCTAATGGTGTCAAACTCGACGTTGATCTTGTTGTCCCCGAGATGCCGCTTTACCAACTGGAGTCAGGTTGTCGGCCCAGGCCAAGAGGCCAAGGTAGTTTTTTTTATTTAGGTTGTCACAAGTCTTTCTGACAGATTCTCGTCGTCGGGTATATGCATCCCAATAGCCGCAATAAAAGTAGTGTCTACAAGTGCATGAGAAGTCGAACCTCTGTGTGTAAGCACAGGTGAACTGACATACCTGAGCGTATCTCGGAAACGGACTGTTGTTTCGACTCGGTCGCTTTCAGAGTTGCCCTCGTTACCATGGCGGCACCGTTCTTCTACAGCACTCTCGATGAACTACATCTACTTCATCAACATTGGGATCCATGGACTCCGTCGTTCTGGAGCTGGGCAAAACGATGAAAAATTGTGTCAACAGGGGAGATAAAACACATTGTGAACTTACTTGACCACGAATCGAAGCCAGAGTACCCCCAGTTGGTGAGACGGTACAACCTCACCGTCTGAGCGAGGAGGACGTTCGTAACATCGATGCAGCGCGCGAGCAGTAAACTACACCAGCGTTCCATGGTAGTACTTTGCTATGAGACCCCCTCCAACCACTCCCCGTCTACCCATCGGAAAACTATCCCGAGATAATCCACATGTCTGAGACTACACGCAGTACCAAGTTTGTAACGAAGGAGATCCAGAACTTTGGGCGAGTTTTCATGAGACGTATGCGAAGCAAACACAAGAATTCTTTCAGTACAGACCTATTAGAATGAGGGGGGTCCATACTATCTATGCACTGGGAAAGTTCCTGGAGGACGGACGGAATGATAAGTAATCGAGCGACCGTGCGAGACGCCAGACATTGACTCACGTCTGTAACTAGCATCTCATCGTCCACTCGCAGCGTCAGCGAGGAAAGGTCCATCCAAGCCATGGGATGCTTCGACATGCTTTCCGAGATGTTTGCAGCTATTTTTCGAGCGACCAACACATCAAGCGAGAAACATAGCGTCTCGAGAGATCGCGGCGCTCCATCGAGGAGTGAAAACAGACCCAAGGAGTACAACCCGACCGACAAATTGTCATTGGTAATGTAGAAGTGCAGGTTCTTGAAGCGAAGCTGACGCAGCCAATCCTGTCCTTCGTTGGCGGTAACTAAGTCATCGTAATCCGCGATCATCTCGTGTGTAGGTACCGCATGTCGACGATCGAACTAAGTCGCTCAGATCGCAGGCAGTCAAATAGGCACAAATGGGTCACCTTGACCTTTATCTGGGGTTCGGAATCTACGCGGTCGTGCAGAAAAATGCACTCGCGAAACTCCAGGTTCTCGAGCGAAGGTAGCGTCGCAAGCAGGTCCCAATGGTCCTTGTCCACAATGAAGTCTAGAAACTGGACCTCCCGGATGTTCTTCATTTGTGAAATTGCAGCAATGTGCAGCCTGCCCACCGACGGACGCACGTCACGAGGATCCGAGTTTGCGAAATAGCATAGCCTGACTAGGCCTACAAGCGCGAGTGCAAGAGGCTGCTCTGTGGGAATCTGTGCGCACAATATGGAGCCGGGTGTCGCCTTGTATATGGGCATACAATTAATTTCATACGAGGAGCCGATAAACCTAACAAGCTCGTATACGCGTGGAAGGCAGATGTTGGCAAAGAACCTGCAGATACAAGAAAGATTGGACAACATCTTGAGTTGCACAGACGATAGGTTTTTGGCCGCAGTGCCAGGTGGGGCGATGAAGTCGATGATGTGAATATATATCTCGTTCAGTATTATTGGCAAGACTCGGTCGATACTCCGTCGTTCTGGAGCTGGGCAGAACGGCGGAAATTTGAGTTAATGTTACATAACGTGGAGATAAAATACATGATGAACTTACTTGACCACGAATTGAAGAGGGACATGTCTACTGCATGCAACATGAAAGATCAGCTTGAAGTATAGCTGGCGGTTGAGTGTGAAACATGTGAAAACTGGTCGATGGATCGGTTCCCATGATCACTGCCAAATTGTGCCAATGCATTTGTCCTCGCGGTCCAACTCCGTTACTAGCCTCAATACCAGCCATCTTCGACTGCTACTCCTCGCCCTACTTGGTCAAATTCCTTTCCTTGAAAACCTGCTCAATTTGAGCACGTCCGCGCCTTTTCTCTCGTATACGGAGTGGTCCTAAAAGTACAGTGAGACTGTCACTTTTTCTCTGCCATTCATTGACACGTGTGACCTGAATATTCATACGAGATTTAAGTGAAATAACAATTGTCGAAACAGGCGAGATCCTCTATATGCGTGCTATGCGCCAAACTATAGCTCGAAAAGCGTTCAAAAATATTCTCATCGACCCGCGTTTGCTGCCGCTGACCTGCGCTTCTTTCCTTCGTATGTCAGCAATAATGTTTTGAACTGACGCTGAAACACGGAAAGGTATGCAAATAATTTGGATGGAGAGCCCGTAGTTCATTGTTCCGTACTACGCGACGCCTCCGTCCACTCCCCGTCTACCAAACGGAAAATAGTTTCGAAATAATCCACATGCCACGTGATACTGGAGACAGAACCGAGGCTGTCATGAAGGACACCTGGAATTTCGGGCAAATAGGCTGGTATGTCTTCATCCCAATATTTCGATATTAAGTAAAACCCCTAGAGAAGCGGTGAGGGAATAATAAATGATCAAGCGACTATGCGAGCCACCCAACGGGGGACAACAGCTCGACTTACTTCCGTAACTGGGTGTTCATTGGCCACTCGCAGCATAAGCGAGCGAAGGGAAGAAAAGTCCGTCCACCCAGTGAGAGCATCCGACATGGTCCGCAAGAAATCTTGAGCCATTTCTGGAGGATCCCATTCGGCGAAAAAGAGACATAGCACTTCGAGAGACCGTGGCGCTTTGGAGAGGATGATATTATTCAGCCTCGCTGCGTCACTGTCGTCCGGGTCAATTTCTTGGGTAATATCGACATACAGCTCCGTGACGGCAGAGTGACGGAGCCAGTCCATCTGAGCGCAAATGAGAAACTGATCATCTGTGTGAAACGAGCGCAAGTACCCTGTATCAACGGCAGCGATGAGGGAATACTGCCTGTGGCAAGCAACCACGGAAAGTTTGGCAAGTTTGAGATTCTTCTCGGGTTCCGTGTCTGCGGAAAGGCGCTGAAAATTACAGTTGGTGAATGCCAGATCCTCGAGCAATGGCAGCGCCACAATCGCGCTCCAGTGGTCTGCCCCCACCCGGCAGGTCATAAAATGGACCGTACGGATGTTCTTCATGTGCGACATCACAGCAATGTACTGCAGGCTCGCCAACGAGCTATTTACAAAGTACCCCCAGTTTGTGAGACGGCACAACTTCACCGTCTGGGCGAGGGCGAGGGCAAGAGGTTGCTGTGCAGCTATATGTGCGAACAAAGTAGAGCCACGCAAATGACGCACTGGTGGGTTGGCTCGCCAGTGTCGCCACCACCGGGAGACACGGGTTCAGAAATCTCGACGAATTCGTATACACGTGGAAGGCAGACGTTGGCAAAGAGCTTGCAAACGCGAGAAAGGTCGACGAATATTTTAAGATCCTCTTGCTTCAAATACTTGGTCCCAGGTGTGGCGATGAGGTCGAAGATGTGAAGGTATATCTCGTTGGGTATTGTAGGCAAAATTCGGTCGACCTGTCGTCGTTCCGGGACTGGGAAAAGAGATTCGAGACAATGGGCAAGACAAAAATGCATTGTGAACTCACTGGACCACCCAAAGAGACTCATGTCTACTGAAAACCAGGAGCGATGCAAAACGTAGGGTGCGAAGTAATTGCGAGCAGTGCAAATTTGTGTCTGCGACTTGATCTTTCTTAGATTGCCAGTTTCTCACGCGAGGTCACGGTCTCGCTGCAATTGTGTACAACGTATACTCTTTGGACATCGCTCTATGTGCTACGAGGAGAGGGAGGAGGGGGAGGAGAAAGAGGCAGAGGGGAGAGGATGGGCAAGGGCGCGAAGCGCTCTTCGGCCCGGGATGAAATCCCAACCTGCTGGGTATGGTGTGAGCTGCGAGGGTGGGTGGGAACACCTTGCAGAAACATGTACCTACTAGCAGTTGGGATCACACACTCCGGACCCAGGGGAGTGAGCTGCAAGGAAGCTGGAATGGAAATGGAGGCAGGGTGTGGTGGGTGGGTGCTGAAATGTGCGAAGATGCGCGCTGCAAGGCGGACGAGCGACATGGTGGAGGCAAAAGAGGATGCAGTGCCTCTCGCTTATGTCGCTTGTCCGAAGACATTGCACTGTGACTCCGCTCGTGCCTCACTCCATCTCAGTCCATCACAACGTGCAGGACATTCGTGACATCAATGCAACGCGCGATCAGTAAACTACACCAGCATTCCATGGTAGTACTTTGCTACGAGACCCCCTCCAACCACTCCCCATCTACCCATCGGAAAACTATCCCGAAATAATCCACATGTCTGAGACTACACGCAGTACCAAGTTTGTAACGAAGGAAACCCAGAACTTTGGGCGAGTTTTCTAATGAGACATATGCGAAGCAAACACAAGAATTCTTTCAGTACAGACCTATTAGAATGAGGGGGGTCCATACCATCTATGCATTGGGAAAGTTCCTGGAGGACGGACGGAATGATAAGTGATCGAGCAACCGTGCGAGACGCCAGACATTGACTCACCTCCGTAACTGGCATTTTATCGTCCACTCGCAGCGTCAGTGAGTGAAGCGAAGAAAGGACCGTCCAAGCCCTGGGATGCTTCGACATACTTTCTTCAACGTCTACAGCCAGATCTCGTGTTGCGATTTTGTGGGGTCGTGCAGAAAAGTGCACTTGTGAAACCTCAGGCTCTTGAGCGAAGACAGCTTTGCAAGCAGGTCCCAATGGTCCTCGTCCACAAAGACGTTTTCAAACTGGACCTTACGGATGTTCTTCATCTGTAGAATTGCAGCAGTGCACGGACGCACTTCGCGAGTATCCCAGCCTACGAAATGGCACAGCTTCACTACGCTTGCAAGCGCAAGCGCAAGAGGCTGCTCCTCGACAATCTGTGCGGATAATATGGAGCCGGCTGTCGCCTTGTGCTTGGGCTCGCCATCCCAGAGAATGAAGCTAGGAAACCTAACAAGCTCGTATACGCGTGGAAGGCAGATGTTGGCAAAGAACCTGCAAATACAAGAAAGATTGGACAACGTCTTGAGTTGCTTAGACGATGGGTTTTCAGCCGCGGTGCCAGGTGGGGCGATGAAGTCGAAGATGTGAAGGTATATCTCGTTTGGTATTGTTGGCAAGACTTGGTCAACACTCCGTCGTTCTGGAGCTGGGCAAAACGACGAAAATTTGTGTCAACAGGGAAGATAAAACACATTGTGAACTCACTTGACTACTCGAACAGGGACATGTCTGCTGCACGCAACGCGAAAGATCTCAGTCACGGTAAAAGAGCTCGATGTTCAGTTGCAAGTGGAGGGTATTGCCGTATTGTGGTTCCCACACCCAGCGCACCTGGTGGCGTAGTGAGGCCCGAGCGTGCGAGCACTAGTACTGTCAATGCTTCCTCTCTTGCCTTCACCACGTCCTTCGTCCGAGCCCGTTTGGGCGCATCCGCCCGACCCACACCCCCCATATCTGGCAACTCGGGCTCCTGAGTCGGGACGGAGGGCGCCCCTAAATTATCAGTCCTCCCAGCGCATGGTGCGATGTCCAAAGAGGGTCAAACTGCACATTGTGGGGGTTGAAATTGATATTGAAACGCTGATGAAACACTTGGGCCCTTCAGCACACTGTCTCCAGCGCATGGAACCATGGTCAAATTTCACATCGTGGGGGTTAATGGAACACTTGGGGAAGGCTCGTCACCGATGCAGACACCGTGACTCGACATAGCTGCCCAACTCCATTAGCCTCAATACCAGCCACCTTCGACTGCTACTCCTCCTCCTACCTGGTTCAAAAGCCTTTCGCTGGAAATATGATCAATTTGATCACGTCCGTGCCTTCAAGTTTTCTCTCCTATTCGGAGTGGTCCCAAAAGTACAGTGAGACTTTTTCCCTGCTACAGTCAAACCCCTCATAACCCATACCCCTTCGGAGCCACCTGTCACCTGAACTAAAATTATATCTCAAACACTTGGTAGACAAATTATAGCATGACATCTTAGCTACATTTTTTCCCTATACAGCATACCCGGTTGAATTGATGTGCAGCCTCTAGAAGTGCCGGAATGGGTATGGGTTATGAGGGGTTTGACTGTATTCATTAACACTTGTGACCTGAATATTCATACGATATTGAAGTGACATAGCAATTGTCGGAACAGGCGAGATCCGGTATTGAACTCAGACAAAGTCGGCATTGCGCGAAAAGCGTTCGCAATTATATTTTTACCGACCCGCGTTTGCTGCTGCCGACCTGCGCTTCCTTCCTTCGTATGTCAGCCATAATGTTCTGAACTGACGCTGAAACACGGAAAGGTACGCAAATAATTTGGATGGGGATGGCTGACCGCCAACGCACGGTACGGATTGAGGTTCAGCTGACACCGATGGCCGGTATACTGATTTTTCAACGCACGAGCAGTGCTGACCCATCGTCCGAGACAATTGCAGAATGAGTGATATTATATTACCCTACGGTATCAAAGCTCGTTGAGTACCATGAGTAACGAAAGCTCTAAGGGAACTTGAGCAAAAGTGGGCACACCCTGGTTGCGTTTCTCCCTTGGCTGTGCCCATCTGTGCTAAGGGTGACTTGAACTCCAGGTTCGGCCGGGAATGGTCATCATCTATGGTGTAGTACGTGCTCAGAGCGAATTCAGGTTCTTTTCCTTTTTCTCGTTCGAAATACGCGATTTCGTATGTGAATTTTGTTGACAAGATTTTTAGATGCTTCGTGCAATGTAGATCTTGTGTGACAGTCACCGTCGCCGCTTCGGAATGGCAGTCGCAATGTTGGGAATGAGTGCCATTTTCCTTTGACGCGTACTGACACTAGTCTCGCAGCGAAACCTTCATTTCTTTCTTTGTGGCCAACGGCCAAAACACTGAGACGGCGGGAAACAGAACATAACCTGTGACACTATACGTGCGACTACGAGGTATGGGTACAATGCGCTACTGCCTATCGCTACGGCGGATCGGGTAGATATAGGAAAGGGCACGGCTTACATGCGTATGGTAATTTGACGAAAGCAAAACAGCATAGCGAGATCATAGCAGCAAATAAAAGAAGAAAATAAAAGAAATCCAATCACTCTTTTGTCAGGAGGCTTGTGATGCTCATTGGGTTTATCTTCTCTTGTGCCTTCGTCGCGTTGAGGAGCTCTGGGATGCTCATTGGGTTTGTGGCCTTTTCCGGTACCGCCGTCGCGTGTGCACTGCTTGAGGCCTCTTCTCTTCCTGGTGAGTTGAGGAGAGTTTCTATGTTCATAAACTGCCTTCGTGAAGTGTTCATTGGGTTTTCTGGTGCCGCCGTCGCGTATGCACCACTCAAGGTCCCTTCTGTCAAACATCCGAGTCTTATCAGAAATATCACTACCTGTAATTGGAGAAAACCTGTCACGTTCTGTGTCATCGTCATCCTTCTGAAGAAACTGAAGGAGGGACAGTTTTTCCTGCGGGTACATGTATACTTCAGATGCCCTCTGATGCTTCGCGGATATTTCATGATACGACACAATCGTTCCGCTTTGACGTATGTCCCCGTACTGACACGCGAACTGACAGGTGTATCTCAACAAATCCGAACCAATTTGCTGGAATTTTCGGAAGCCATTGGTCATGATCTGACCTGTTAGAAAGATAGACGTCAGTGTAGAGCATGTAGATACAACCTTGTCAACCTTTCTTTGTCCAACGGAGATTGTCTTTGTAACTTGTACCTGAAAACACTACTACTAATCCGCTCTCCGCCATTTCCCCGCGTATTTGAAGAATGTCACCCTTCACGACTTTTCCAGAACGGGTGGTGGGGTTGATTCCAGGGGCGGGTTCCTCGAGGCTTCCGAGGAAATATGCCAACAGAATGGCCTGAACATCATTCTTGTCTTCCATTATGACATCCCTACACAACGCTAGGATCTTCATTCAGAGTGTTGTGGAGCATCGTTCGCATTTCCCCAGCATCACTGCACGCTTACCCTTGCTTCCGGCGGGGAGACCATTTGATGTAAGAAAAGTGAAGCGGAGGAGTCGCTGATCGTGAATGAGAAGAACGGAGAGGCACTTTGCTATTTACCCTTGAATTTCCGATTACCGTCAATCTGTGATTGGCTAGGCTGAGTTTAGAATTAATTGAACAACCGATCCGAACTAGTTGTCCTATTTGTGCTTGTTATCCAACGGGGCAGCAAGTCAAAAGGTAATTTGATTTGTCGGGAATCCTATCTTCCCTTTGTACCACTTCCGAGTCACTTTGTCAGGTGCCATTTCGTCCTCAAAATTCGACAGCAACGCTAGCACCACAGTATGTACATATGCATGCAGTCAGTAATACGATGACGAATTGCATACCCACCACTGACCCTGATGTACGTGTGGTAAATGATGGCATCATGTTCGCATCTTACCCGGTCTGTGCTATGTGTCAGTTCCGGACTCTCTCATCAGGCTCACCTGAAATCCAAATGAAGATAGCCGACATATTCGGAACACGTCCTGGTACCTCGATCGAGCGTTTTTGATTGGTGATTGACAGACGGACGACTTCATCTGCCATTGAGCGGCGGGCATTCGGGCAGCGAACGCCGTGGCTTTGAAAAGGACAGGGACTGCCACACCGCTCTATTTTGCTGATCTGATCGATCAGCCACTAGTACATATGCTATGTTTGTGGTGCTCACCGTGGCACGCAGAAGGGACTCGGAGGAAGGAAAGGACTCCGGACGGGTCACGGCTTTGCGGCTACATCGTCGCAACTCGAGGGCCGATGTCGTCGTCGATTATAAACGGACCGTGGTGTTACCCGTACCCCACGGTTTACAACCCTAGAGGGCCGATGAGTCGTCTTGGATAATAGACGGCGTCATTGCAAGATCCTCGGCTTTGGCTACGTCAAACGCGCTTCATAAAGGTAATAAAGAGATTAGATTGAATGAAGGAATGTGTGCTACATCGTGTCCATGCGTGATAGTCTAGAATACAGGTACTTAAACTTTTCCGATTATCAATCCTTATGCGCGGTGATAGATGCTTGTGCGGATACTTATATTGGAGTGTCCAGTGTGTCGATCGGGAGTCATGATGATCATTGCTGTACTTGATGCCTTGATGGCCATCAGAGGGCTGAGCTCGCCTCAGGTCCGAGAATGGCTAGGATTTTCGAGCGCGAGCGCTGTGCATCGCGTCTAAGCTTGCGGGCGGCGCGTTCTTTGGCTTCGGCGATGTTGTTGTAGACCTCTGCGAGGCTGGTACAACAGGGTTCCTCCTTGTCGGGGTGCTCTCCGTCACAGTCGGTCTCGGTCCCTGATTCGGACTCGGAGGAAGGGTAGAGGATGAGCGTCGGAGGGGTGGGGACGCGAGTCTCGGCTTCGGACGGCGGGGGGGAGACGTCGATGAAGCGGAGGGGGATGTTGTGGAGTAGCTGCGGGAGCGCGATTGGCATGTTCAAGGGCTTGTCGATGGGCAAATGACCGTCGTCGGTGTCCAAGACGTCGAGATCGCAGTCCTGGTCCTCGTCATCGGCGTCGCCATCGTAACTATCTTCGTCCTCTTCTAGATCGTACTCGGGATCAAAGTGGTAGTAGGTGACGGGATCGAGAGGTCTGACAGACTCTTATCGTCTCTCTTGTTCGATGCGTGCCTGTGCGTCATCAGCGGGGTGGGGGAGTGGATACGCAAACGGGTTTGGGATGTCCCATACGAAGGAGGGAGAAGGTGTGAATTTTCTGCGAAGCCACTTTAGACGGAAGGGAAGAAGCCCCGATGGAACACGTGGGGTGAGTGCGGCGGTGTTACGTGTGATGGTAATGCCGAGAACGTTGGCAGCTTTGCGATCTGAGGTGCGAATAGCAGCGCGAGCACGTTGAGAGAGAGGGGAATCCATGAAGACGTCGACGGGACCGAACGTACTGGAATAAATACCCATGAGAGTCTATTGTCCATGTACTAATTATGGTGTATGTGGACCTCACGTCAAAGCGTTTGGTAAATTGGCTTGGCTCCGGCTAATAACTTGCCAAGACCAACTTGGAGATGTTTCGAAATCCCAAGATGTCATGCGAACAACGATCTCGAGGATCTGAAGAGATGCTTCACTAGCTTAGTGTAGTATAAATATAACCACATGGGAACATTTTGCCCCGTGCTCGAAATAGCACGCGTTTCTTTATAAACATGCCCTTCTCCGTTGCTCCATCGCCCTCTTTTTCCGCTCCAAATGCGTTTCCCGTCGTTCCTTACTCCTCCCCCCCAGCTCATTCCCTTCCTCCTCGCAGCGGCTCTCCTCGTCTCTGGTGCATCTGTAGACCGCACCACAGAGCAAGGCGAGGCTCAAATAACCGGTCGGTACCGTCACATCACCTCAAACTATTTGTCCCTGACATACGGCAGACCCGAACTTGGAGTGCACAACCTACTACTATGCACCCACAGCCAAGGCAGTAGCAGCAGGTCAATTCCCCCCATTATGGACTCCCGCAACCATCATCACAAACGATGCCAACGCACTCGCAAAGTACCAGAGCATACAGGCACAAATACCCAACATCGCTCCAAACGGCATCCAACCTGGGTCCCTGACCGGAAACTGGTCAAACTTTACCTACCCTCCCTCCGATCCTAATTGCTGGTGGTCTTATGGCCAATGTACCACACCAAAACTCCCTGGTTTGTCGCCCGATTTCGCAGCTGCCCCAGAGGTGCGCTTTCGGCCCTTCTTTCTCCCTTTCTCCGTTCTCATCCCCCGTAGCCAAATACTTTGGGCTTCGGTTTCGACGATGGCCCAAATTGCTCTCACAACGCCTTTTATGATTTCCTCGCCCAAAATAATCAGAAAGCCAGTATGTTCATTTTCATTCGTGCACTTCTCTCTCTCATCCATCCCAGCCATGTTTTATATTGGTAGCAATGTCCTAGACTGGCCCCTCGAAGCACAGCGCGGCCTCGCAGATGGTCATGAAATTTGCGTTCGTAAGTGTCCCCTTTTCTCTTTGTCTTCCAGGTGCTCACCTCTCTCCAGACACGTGGTCCCATCGTTACAGTTCGTCCTCCCCACTTCGTTCGTTTCGTCCTTGTTTACACCCCCTCCAGTGACTGCCCTCACGAATGAAGAGGTCTTTGCAGAGTTCTACTACAGTAAGCTTCTCCATCCTCTTTCTCGTCTTCGTGTCTCATCCTGTTCTAGCTGTATGCGCCCTTTTCATTCTCGCGTGACCCTCGTTCACCTCTGTAGATGGAAGTCATCAAACTTGTCGTCGGTGTAACTCCTACTTGTTGGCGCGTGCGTCTTGTCACTTTAATTCACTTTCCTTTGTTCAATCTTCCTCCAGCCTCCCTTTGGTGACGTCGACGACCGTATTCGTTGGATCGCCAATGCCCTTGGTCTCCGCACCATCATCTGGAAGTACGACTCGAACGACTGGCGTGCAGGAACGGGCAACATCACTGCTGCCGACGTCGATGCCAACTACGAGGCCCTCATTTCCCGCGCTCAAAACGGCACTTTCACCTCCGTACGCTTCCTCTCTTTCTTGTTCCTTGCATTCATCTGACGCCCCTCGTTCAGGGTGGTACGATCATGCTGACGCACGAGCTCAACAACTTCACCATGTCCGAGGCCATGAAGTTTTACAGCCAGCTCAAGTCAGCGTTTGCGTACCTCGTGCCCATGGGCGTCGCCTCAAACCAATCGAAGCCATATGTGGAGACTGGCTATTCCTTGCCCAACTTTGAACAATGTCCGTAACGTCGGCCCATTTTCGTATATGCTATCATTTATCCCTGTCTTTCTTTTGTCAGACATTAGCGGAACCACGACGCTCGCGCCCAGCCCGTCCTCGACGGGTTCGTCTGGCCAAGGGAGCACCTCTTCCACTGGTTCCGGCAAAAACTCTGGCGCCAGCTCAAGCGTGACACCCAGACTGAGTGGTGCGCTGGGTGGTCTGGCGGTGTCTGCCGTCTTTGTGGTCTGTTTGTTGAAATTGTTGATGTGATTCCGTCGTCGCACTCGCACATTTTCTCTTTGTTCCGATTTGAGCTTTTCCCATGAACACTAGCTGTACATGCCATTTTTGTCACGAATCTTCACGACCTTTGTTGTTTCTATTTCTTGTGTTCTGTCTCGCATACCTTTTACCCCGTGGCTCCTGGAATATTCAATATTCACGACCGCCGTCTCACCACTTTTCTCCTGTCTACATTTTTTTTCTTTTTGTTGAACGAAAAGGTACACTTGACGGCCAGGCCGTTTCCATCGTTTGCCAGCCTCCGTTCTTTTAGATCTAGAACGATCGTTTATGCCACGAAGGACACGGATACGGACGTGCATGCGGTTTTAATCACTAGGGTTCGTCGTGCTTCTATTCCCGCCCCTCGTTCAAATGAGGGCTTTCGTTTTGCTTCTCTATAATTATAATCTTTGGTACTGTACATATCGTACATATGGAAAAAAATAGGTAAATCCGAGTGGTTGGTTGTGGTTACAATTCAATAGGACTTGGGATTGGGAGCTATAGGAGCGAGTCGGGTCAAAGAAGCGGGCGAGACGTGATCGATTGATACATGGGCTGTTACGTGTACGCGTGTAGCCTAGTATTACAGCATACGTATGGTATATGGTTCCGCCGCCGGCCGGGTCAGGCGTTCACGGGGCTTCCAAGGGAGAAGCCTTCGGAACAGGGCGTTCGTTGATCGTTGCTTCATTCGGTGGTAGTTGATGCCAGTTGAAGTGATGGTAATTACATGATGATGGGCGGTAAGTGGGTGGCGTTGGTTGGTTGGATGTTGCAAGGTTTGAAGGGGTTGTGTCAACACTGTGGGTTGTGTAGGTGGGTGCGTGTGTATGAGCGGCAGAAGAAACGGGTAATACGGCGGTGTCCGGGTACTTGTTAGTTGATAGCTCGTGTGACTTGTACATGCTTTGTAAAGGTGGTAGCTATTGGTTCAGACGGTGATTACAATGGCAGGTAACACGGTGGCGATACCGCGCAAGTCGACAAGGGACGCCGATCTAATGGGTTGATGGGCGGATGTCATGATCGGCGTGGTGGGTCGGTCGGTCGAAACGAAACAGGGGGCTGAGTCCTAGCCCATCTAGTAGAGCAAATTGCGACGTCGAGAAGAGGAGTCGCGGTTCCTTGGAATGGAATGAAAGGTGGGTGAGTTGTCATCGTACACCGTACACCGTACACCTTACCTAAGTGCACAAGAGCGCCCCTATCGATCGCTCGTATGCGCGCCCCACGTCCGCGTCCGCAATCGTCCCTGCCCCTGGTTCTGGCAGAACACGAGGCACGACCGTGATGCGCTCTGGGGGTGGGTCAGCGGCTGCTGTCAGTACGCGGGAACGAGGGACCAGTAAATTGATGTAGCGACGTGAACATGGAGGCGATGATGGAGTCATCCGACTTCAGGCCCGACTCCGACTTCATGTCGTCCTCTAGATCTGGTCATAGTATCTTCTGAGACGTCACGCTCACGTTGGCCTGCCCCCACAGCCATGGAGCAGCATGGAAGCCAGCAAGCCAATGCGTGACGTTAGGTCAGGTTATTTTTAGCCTTACATTTTTACATTTAGGTTTGGTTTTTCCTTCTGGAACCAGCCCAGCGGCTCGGGATCAATAGATCATTGTGGGCGTCCTGAGGAGTTCTGCTAGGAGCCAATCAGGATTGGCGAGGTTCGGAGAAGGCGGGTAGGACTCGGAACGGAGGTGATTCTGACACTCAGATACTGTAGGGTTCCCCAACCACGACGCAACATCGACAAGTGGTGATCACGCCTGGGAATACTAGAGGCAAGGCGGGGTAAGTAGTCGACGCCATCGCACTCACCGTACTGTACCTCGTACCCACTAACTGTGACCGGCGGGCAGGTAACGCCTCTATCGATCACGCGCTCGTCTCAGCCTCCGTGTCCGTCCGCTTGGGGCCCTGTCAAGGAATGTGGCGCTGTGAACAGGTGGAGTCGCTTCACGCCCGTCCCCGCGTGATGATGTCTGCGGGAAAAATCCAGTTTGGGTTGGCGTAATGACAGTAGAGTGAGGGACTGGGACACCGATTCGACTATCCGAGTCCAATCTGGTCACATCACATCTGACCAAGTGCTCCCCACACAACGCCATCTTTAGCTCGAGTCTTTTCTTATTTCTGGTTGTCCTTATAAAAGGTTTATCCCATTCGAGATCAAACCGATCGTCGTAACCTAGGGTACGGCGTTCACAGGGAACAATAGACTCGACGCACCGCAAGCGGGGCCCGGGAGTTTGTTTGACGACGTTGAAGTCTCTCACCCTTTTTACCTTGTTCAGTTATCGGCGATGGGAGATGATAAGATGATAAGATGCTTTTTTTTGCGGGTCCGGCGCAGATAAGTTCCCATGGAACCTTATTTGAAGGTCATTTACGCCTCCCACGGCGCAATCAGACTCTATACCTTCGTTTGCGCAGTCTGAGTTGGCTTGGTTCGCCAGCGCTGAGCGTAAGAACAGCGGGGGAAGTTCGAACCCGTTAGTACATATCGATCAAAAGTTAGGCACTCGAGTTACAGCGTCGACACACCTCCATGGTCCAGCAACGAGCGACCGTGCTGAATGGCGTGCGGTGTGGTACTGTCTGCTGTTCCGCGCGACCGCACTAGTACGCGAACGGTGTAGAGGAATGCATCGACGGTCACGGTGGCACGGGGTCACTGGGGAGGGTGCTGGGTCTTGCCAGTCGCTCGAAGGTGTCGGTCGGTCGTGGTGCTGGAAGATGGATGATCAGCGTCACATAATGGGCGCAACGTACCGACCCGTCCCGACTCCCCGCGTCCGTCCGACTCCGGTCACTGGTGTGTCCATCAAATCTCCACGTCGCCCGACCCAAGAAAGCGAAGCAAAGCAACTTGAAAGCACTGTGTGTGCGCGTCCATGGGCAGAGAGTCTCAAAATTTGTCTTTACGAGCGAACGAAGAGAAACTCGATGGTGGATGGTAGGAGATGATGATGGGTGGAAAAAAAAACTCCAGACTCAGATCCAGAGGTGAAAGTCGAAGACAATCAGCCCGCTTAGCTCAGTGGTAGAGCGCGTCACTTGTAAATACGATCATGATGAGGTCGGTTGTTCAATCCAGCCAGTGGGCATTATGTTTTTTTTTGTTTCATTGTACTGGCTGGTTTGGTAAGGACGTTTCGAGGTGTTTGCGCAATTCCGCTCAAGCGTAGCTCCAAATGTCGAAGTTATGATTTCAGAACCCTAGGAAAAGACTAGGTGTCCCCTGCACACTACTTGCATACACAAAGCGACCCCCAACGGAAGAAAAAAGAAGCCCGCAGATACTACTCATCCGAGTCCCCGTCCGCGTCCGAGCCCGAACCCGAGTCCAAGTCATCATGATCATGCTTCTCTACAAGCAACCACTCCCCGTCCACCAAACGGAAAATATTGCCGAAAAAATCGATTTGCTTCATATTACTGAGACTAGAGAACGGACCGAGCTTGTCGCGAAGAATAGGTTGAAGTTTAGGCAACCATTCATCTAATATGCCATGCAGTGCAGCAGAAACCAACAATCTTTCAGCGCAGAACTGCCAATATGACAGGATCCATACCTTCCATAACCTCGGGAAGTTCCTAGATGATGAGGGGTAAAATAAGTGATCGAGCATGGGACACAGAGGAAAGCAACAAAGCAGCTTACACCTATATAGTCGATCACATATTCCAGTTGCAGTGTAATTGAGCGAAGCGAAGAAAACTCTCTCCATGCAAGGTTATCCAACCAACTGTCCATGATATTTGGACCTAATCTGAAAGCCGACAGCTCGTCTACCAAGAAAGACAGCACCTCGAGAGTCCGTGGTGCTTGCTTAAGGATGTCCTTAAGCTCTGAAGCATAGTCATAGGCAGCATCAACTTCCTCGTAATTATGGATATGCAGCTCCGTGATAGCAGAATTGCACAGCCAATCCTCATTTTCGAGGGACATGATATGCATGGCAAACATGCGTAAGCACCCCGTATCGATGGCCTTGGTGGGCCAGCAATGGTCCTCAGCATGGCAGTCTACCACACGGAATCGAGACACTTGCAGCTTGAAGCTCTTCTCGAGTTCTGCATCCGACGGTGGGCCTTGTTCAAACCCACACCTGTCGAAAGACAGATCGTCAAGCGATGGGAGTGCTGCGAATGCCCTCCAGTGCTCCGTGCACACAGAACTGTCCAAGACCCGGAGCTCGCGGAGGTTCTTCATCTGTAACATTGCAGAAATGCATTTCTTGCTGACCGCCTCGACTGTCTTCGAGTCCAGATCGTCAAAACGACCCCAGTCCCCGAATTCACATGCCTTCACTGTCTGGGCGAGGGAAAGCGCCAGGGGCTGCTTCTCGGCAATCTGGGTACACAGCATACATCCAATCGATTCCGCGTGTGAATGAGGACGATAGTGGAAAGCTGTGCCAGAAAAATTTACAACCTCGAATACGCGGGGAAGGCAGACGTTGGCAAAGAATCTGCAAATGCGAGAAAGATTGGAGAAAATCTTGAGTTGTTCGGAATCCAGGCGCTCAGTGGGTGAGGCGATGTGTTCGAAAATATGGAGATACGTCTCGTTTGGAATAGTAGGCAAGACTTGGTTGACTTTCCGTCGTTCCGTGGCTGGACAAACCGGCGAAAATCTGAGTCGGGGGGCGGACTGAAAACCTGATGTGAACTTACTGGACTGTTTGAAGAGAGACATGTCTACTGTAAAGCAACGTCAAGTATGTGGTAAGTAGCTTGGAAGTTTGTACAAGGCAAAAGAATGAGCCGAGGAACCGTGGTCTATTGCATGGATTTTCCCACGAACCCCAAACAGGGCTCGGGCCGGGGCGGCTCGGCACTGCATCATTGCTACACCAGTAGAAGCACAAAGTTCCGAATCTCACGTTCAAATCTGAAACTCAGCCGTAGGCAATCGTGTTTTTCGTGGCATTGGTCGGACTGCGAGTCGGACTCGCAGCTGTCCTACTCACTACTTATGTGTATTGAGGCTACGCTAAGGCTCAAGCGCTCGCGGTCACATCAGAAATCCCACCACAATGTCGCTTCCAAGGCTGGCAGCAAAGACCTCAAGGCGGTCCGGCCGCACTGCCGCCACCGGTAGATGGTGTACGTACGTACCGGGGGGGCACAAAGTTCTGTCAGTTAAAAGTCTCAAGAGCCAGAGAGTACCACGCCCACGAACTGGATCGTGATCGCTTCAGCATCAGCGTTCTCAGTAGACATCATGTTTTCAACGTTACTCGGACTCGCGGCTATCCTGTTCACCATCGAGGTTACACGAAGGCTCAGGCGCTCGCGGTCATCAGGAAACACCACAATGCAGTTCCCACCCGGCCCCAAACCCCTACCTTTCTTCGGAAACGTGTTCGCCATGAACAGAGATGCACCTTATCTCACGTACACGGAGTGGTCAAAGACTTATGGTGCGTCTCCTCGTTGATCCTTTGGTGGACCCTAATGCGACGCGAGCAAGGCGAGATCGTTCACGCAAGTGTCTTGGGACAGAACATTATCATTTTAAACTCGGAAGAAGTTGCCGCCGCATTGCTCGAAAAACGCTCGCAAAAGTACTCTGACAGACCCGTGGTATCCTTTGCAGACCAGTGCGTTCCTTTTTCCCCCTTATGTTGCTGATGCACACACCACGAGCAAAGGTTCAACTGGGAATGGGCAACCACTCTGACGCGATATGGGCCCCGGTTCAGGCTGCATCGACGATTGTTACACCAGGTCTTCAATGCCCACGCAGCGTCATCTTATCGTCCAAGGCAATTACAGAGGGCGTACGAAATGTCGATGCATTTATTAGACGACCCCATGCATTACGAGGAGCATTTTACAACGTGAGTCTGATCGCGCACCCTTCTTTACGACGGGCTACTCACACTTTCAGATGTACAGGTTCGCTGCGGCTATAGTCATGGAAGTGACCTACGGATACGACATGAAACAGGCTGATGGGTTTGTAACTTCCATGCAACGCGCATCAGACATCTTTCTCCGTGTAGTCACGCCTGAAACGATTGCGCTCTGTGCCGCGTTTCCATTCAGTGAGTCACCGTCGAACATAGTGTTCATTGATAGTTTCCTCATGCTTGTACAATAGAACAGTCATTGCCCACTTGGTTTCCAGGAATGGGATTCATGTCCGAAGCTGCTGAATGCCGCCGCTTGGTATCTGAAGCGTCAAATGCACCGTATGAATGGGTTCAACGACGTGTAGTACGTCCAAGAAAGTAGTGGTCTTGTGTGTAGCTAATCAGTATCTCAAGGATGAAGGGAACGCAAAGTCATCCATGGTTTCCGATGCAATCATTCGATACCGTCTGGACAGTGATTCGAACAATCCGGAGATCGTACAAGGAATCAAAGAGTCGGCGGGAACACAGTACGCAGGTGATTGTCATTTTCTGCATTTGATCCTAGTCGAGGTTAACGAGACCTGCAGCGTCGGTTGAAACGGTTCGTCGTGCCAATATAATACCTGTGATCACGGAGTGACACCTTACTGTTCCAATAGATGAATGCCACACTGATGGTCTTCACTTATCTCATGATGAACAATCCGGAGGTCCAACATCGTGCCCATGCAGAAATCGACAGTGTCGTCGGGCGGCAGAGACTGCCAACCTTTGAGGACCGACCGTTGCTGCCGTACGTGGATGCTATGATTCGAGAAACGTTAAGATGGCATCCAGTGGCACCTATTGGTGCGTTTCGATCTTTACCCCCATGTTTCAAGATTCGATTGAGATGTATTCTAGGGATCCCACACGCCACGTCTGAGGACGATGTATATCAAGGGTATTATATCCCACAGGGTAGGATCATTGCCCCCTTGAGGTGACTCTTCCTAATCACTCAGTCCAGGCTCCACAGTTGTGGCCAATCTCTGGTAAGGGCACCAGCTTGTCGGGCATGGGAACACGACATCGATCGAGATTACAACTCACAGGGCGATCTCGCACAATGAGAACAAGTATGCGGATCCCGACGTATTTATGCCTGAACGATTCTTGCAGGAGGACGGTATGCTGAACGAGGATAATATTCCTTGGGCGTTTGGGTTCGGACGCCGGATCTGGTGCGTTGCCAGGTCGACGTTTGCTCGTTTTATTTGCTTCTTCCTGACGTGGTGGATGCAGTCCGGGGAGGCACATCGCAGATGCCTCGTTGTGGTCTGCGATAGTGTGCATGCTAGCACTTTTCAGGATCGAGAAGATAGAAGGGTCCGATGACGTGAAGTGGTCGACTGGGCTGACGTCGTGCGTTGCTGCGCTGTCCAATGGAGAAGAGAATGATGTCTTGGCTGACGCGCACCTTTTCTTTGGCAGACACCCGCTTCCGTTCCCGTGCAAATTCGTACCAAGAGACGAAGAGATGGATGGCGAGAAGCTGACATCGTGGGTTGATGCGAGCAGTTGACTTGTGACCGTAACAGTACCTTCATATGTACTTACGACCGCACTTCCATCACCGCTGCTGCTCTCAATCTCGACATACGTATCTATTGGAGGTAACACAATTTTGCAACATCGCGTCGTACGCGCCATTTAGTACCTCGTACATTCGAACCTATTCGACAACTATGGCGCAGATGACATCCGCTGAGACTCTATGAACAGGATAACTTTCTCTACACAGGCACCTCCATTCATTTTCACATTCCATGTGCTCCCTTTGGCTACAAAGATTCGACTTGTGGTCGATCGAACCGCTTGGAGCGCTCGAGCACGACTTCTTGTTGATTTCATTCCACCGCTCCTTGATGTTGATGGATGCGTCGCAGTCGTTTTCAGTCATGACAGATCTTCATCCTCGACTCAAGGATATCAAGCACAGAGAAGTGCTGGTAGTTCAAATAACTTCCAACCATAAGACACCTGCGCCTACTCCCCATCTACCAAACGGAAGACAGTCCCGAAATAATCCATATGCTTGAGACTAGGAGTAGGACCGAACTTGTCAAGAAGGAAAAGTGGAATTTTGCGCGAGTTGGCTGGTATAATTCCATCAGCGCAGTTCATATATTAGCACAAACGGACCCGTACCAATCATGAATCCGGAAGGCTAGAGATACGGTGAGGGAGAAATAAGTGATACAGCGACTATGTGAGCTAGCAAATAGAGCTCGGCTTACGTCGATAATTGACCGCTCATCGGCCACTCGCAGAATGAGCGAGCGAAGGGAGAAAAGGTTCGTCCACGCGCAGGGAGATTCCAACATGCTCTGCAAGATATCTCGAGCCATTTTGGGAGTCTCCGACGCAGCAACAGAGAAATAAAGTACTTCGAGAGACTGTGGCGCTTTCGAGAGGATTATATTCAGCCCCGGCGTGTAGCTGGCGTCTTCGGATATAATTTCTTCGGAAATATCGACCTGCAGTTTGGTGACGGCAGAGTGACGGAGCCAATCCTCACCCTTAGTGACAGACGAGTAATCTGTGCGAAATGCTCGCAAGTGCGCTATATCGACGACTGCGATGGGACACCAAAGCCTGCGGCAACTGACCATGGAAAGTGCGGAAAGTTTGAGCTTGAAATTCTTCTCGGGTTCCGCGTCTGTGGAAAAGCACCGAAAACTACAGCTGTGGAATGCCAGATCCTCGAGTGATGGCAGCGCCGCAATCGCCATCCAGTGCTCAGCTCCCATGATCCAGCAGTGCGAAAACTGAACCACACGGACGTTGTTCATGTGCGACATGGCAGCAACGAACTGCTCGCTTTTCAATATGTTACTCGAGTGTGTGAAACGGCACAACCTCACTGTCCGGGCGAGGGCGAGGGCGAGAGGCTGTTGTGTAGCTATATGTGCGAACAACGTAGAGCCGCGTCGTTGCATGTATGATGGTCCAGAGGCTGGGCCTAAGCTAGAAAATTCGACAAACTCGTATATGCGTGGAAGGCAGACGTTGGCAAAGAGCCTGCAAACACAAGAAAGGTTGAGGAATATCTGGAGTCCCTTTGACGATAGGGATTCGGTTCCAGGTGGTGCGATGACGTCGAATATGTGAAGGTATATCTCGTTGGGTATTGTAGGCAAGATTTGGTCGACCTTTCGTCGTTCCGGGGCTAGGAAAAGAGGCAAAAATTCAAGACGATCGGTAAGACGAAAATGCATTGTGAACTCACTGGACCACTCAAAGAGAGACATATTTACTGAAAAACAAGCGCGATGCGAAATCTAAGGTGTAGAGCTGCGAGCAGTGCAAATTTGAAAGAGGCAAGGTGCGACTTAGATTGGTTTCTCACGCGCGTGACCAACGTTTAGAGGCAGTACCAAGCGCGTAACGAAGGGAGAATAGAAATTTGGGCGAGTTTTCTGATATAGCGTATGCAAAGCAAACACAAGACTCTTTCAATACAGACCTATTAGAATGAGGGGTTACATACCATCTATGCACTGGGAAAGTTCCTGGAGGACGGATGGAACGATAAGCGATCGAGCGACTGTGCGAGACCCCAAACATAGACTCACGTCCGTCACGGTAACTGACATCACATTGTCTACTTGTAGTATCAGCGACCGAAGCGAAGAAAGGTTCGTCCAAGCCCTGGGATGCACCGACATGCTTTCCAAGACGTCTGCAGTTACTCTGAGAGCGGCCAACGGATGAAGTGAGAAACGTAGCATCTCGAGAGACCGCGGCGCTCCGTCGAGGAGTGAAGACAGACTCCAGTAGTACCAATTGTCATCGGGAATGTAGAAGTGTAGCGCCTTGAGGCGAGGCTGACACGGCCAATCCTCTCCATCATTGGCGACAACTAAGTCATCGTAATGCTCGGTGTTCGTGTGCAGGTACCGCATGTCGATGACCGAACTAAGTCGCTCAGATTCCAAGCACTGGTCAAACAAGCACAGATGGGTCACCTTGACCTTGATCTCGCGTTCCGATTCTGCGGGGTCGTGCAAAAAAGTGCAACTGTTAAACCTCAGGATCTCGAGCGAAGGCAGCGTTGCAAGTACGTCCCAATGGTCCTTGTCCACGAAGAGTGCCAGAAACCGGACCTCATCGATGTTCTTCATGTGTGAAATTGCAGCAGTGTGCAGCCTGCCCACCGACGAACGCACGTCACGCGTATCCGAGTTTGCGAAATAGCATAGCCTCACTAGGCCTGCAAGCGCGAGTGCAAGAGGCTGCTCTGCGGCAATCTGTGCACACAATATGGAGCCGGGTGTCGCCTTGTACACGTGCACGGCATCACCAGACATGAAGCCAGAAAACCTAACAAGCTCGTATACGCGTGGAAGGTAGATGTTGGCAAAGAACCTGCAGATACAAGAAAGATTGGACAACGTCTTCAGTTGCTCACACGATAGGTTTTCGGCCGCAGTGCCAGGTGGGGCGACGAAGTCGAAGATGTGAAGGTATATCTCGTTTGGTATTATTGACAAGACTCGGTCGATACTCCGTCGTTCTGGAGCTGAGCAAAACGGCGAAAAATTGTGTAAATGTTACATAACGTGGAGATAAAATACATTATGCACTCACTTGACCACGAATCGAAGAGGGACATGTCTACTGCAGCAACACGAAATATCTCAGTAGAAGAGCTTTTGAAGTTGAGCTGGCGGTGGGGGTGATGCCCAGAGAAAACTGATTATTGCCAGACAACGGTGTGTTCCCACAGTAGCACTGCCATCCGTCGTTTGACCGGGCCGGAGAACGCTTCTCTACTGCTACACACCTCCTACCTGCTCGACTTGCCAGAGCACGTCCCCTCCATTTCTCTTGTATACTACGGAGCAGTCCAAAACGCATACTTCATTTCAATGAGAAAAGAGTGTTCTCGCCAACGTGCTGGTTTTCTTTTGCGCGGCCGCTTCCGTTTCCATGTAGGTTCATGCCCAGAGACGGCTTTGGCCTCGTTTATTTTCGTGAGTCATGAAGCAAAGATATGCACTGTAGGCGCATTCCGACGAACCTAAGGACCATTCATGAAGAATGAGTGAGTAATTTAAACCGTGCCCACGCGCCCAAGATTAGTCCTCAAATACGAAGATCAAGGGAATGACTTACACGAGTCCATGAATCGTGCGACGTGACGAGAAAACAAAGACCCCAGCTGGTACATACTGTAGTTCCTGTGACCGATCAGATAGCTGCCGGGATTGTTCAAGGACCAGCATGAACTTTGATGCTATGCCACAACATCTCTAAGATGTTGTCACGTAGATGCGATAGCCGGGGTTCACAGGATGTAAGCCAAGATCTAGTGATAGCCCAGGGCGAAATAGTATGTAAATGATGTAACGAAATGCGTCATCCCCAAAACCCAAACCCAACAACGCACGACTATTGCACATCGACCGTACCAATGCTCTCCATCAATTCCTCCAACGACGTCTC
This sequence comes from Leccinum subgranulosum, assembly GCA_038091575.1. Taxonomy (NCBI): domain Eukaryota; kingdom Fungi; phylum Basidiomycota; class Agaricomycetes; order Boletales; family Boletaceae; genus Leccinum; species Leccinum subgranulosum. The sequence goes on from JBBPOS010000230.1 coordinate 24,398, forward strand.
CGCCCGGATCTGAACCTGGATGAAAGTGTCCGTCGCGACACGTTTGCACTGCACCCAACTCTGGGAGGCAAGTAACAGCGCACCGAACGGCTGTCTGAGCCGAGCGACAAGCCGCAGCGCACGGGCATATAGATCAAATCGAGAATTGATCCCCGAGAAATCCTCGTCGATAAGAGGGCTGATCCACGGATGAATGAGCACTAATCCCTCCATCCCTACCAAGTTGTCCTTGGTCTCGATCCGCACGTCACCAAGAGCGGGTGTTATCGCCCGATAGACAGGCAGTAAGGTGTCGGAATCATGTACTGGGAGGCGTTCGAGTTCGTTGAGAGGGAAAACGAGACCAGAAAGTCGCAGTCCACCAGCGACTAGCGACGCAGGGTGGAGATTATGTAGCTGCTTGTATAGTCGATGAGACAAGGAAGGATCAGGGAGCGACGAACGCAAGGCCTTAGTGAGACTATCGATCTTGTCGGTTTCGATTGATAGAGGAAGATGTGGGGGAACGACATGATCATAAACGCTGAGATCGAAAGGGAGGTAGCTCTGGCTACTGCCCGACATCCCAGTCCAGGCGAATCGTGACAGTGTCAGACCGCGTGAGGATGTGTTCCAAGAGACGACTGACTGCTCGCCTGCCCTCGCCATATATGACCGGGAGTGCAACATTAAAGATACCGAATAACGAGTATGCGATATCTTCTATCCGCGTCGTCTCGCGATTCGAAGCCAAGTACAACTTCTCGCGCACCCTGCTCAGCCCTGGCTGAAGTGTTGCGAGAGCCTGGCTAGCAAAATGGGTTGCTTGTTCCATCTCCGAGAGGATCAGGGGTGATTCCTTGTGGTTGTACAACTGGATATCCAGGTACGGTTTCCAATCTTCTGTATAGAATTGCACGACCTTTGACGCGACGTACTCTTGGTATGTCCATCCACGAGTGTTCCAGATAGGGGATGTAGGGAGTCCATATATTAGGGTACTCTAGACCGCTTGAAATGATGGCTCGGGTGGCTGCCACCTGTGTGAGAACATCACATATTCATAGAACTTCTCCACCTCTTGCTGGATGCGCGCATGGTCGAGCCGATCGCGGATAATCATGGAAGACCTCAGCTCATTGAACATGGAGCACTCCTCGAAAGCTGCCTGTTGCATTGTCTTGTAATAGAGACGACCAGTGGTGGTGTCGATGAGAACATGGGGAATGACACGGGTTGTCTGTGTAACGCCAAAGGTCATGTAATATCGCATGTTTCCTTTTGTGGCGTAATACCCACGGCCGACGCTCTTGCCACCGAGGGTCAATTTGCAGATTGGCCACAGGTATGGTGGTTGGGGTACTCAATGGTGCATTTTGAGGGATGAATTGAAGGGTGTGATGACCGGGGTTGGAATGTCGTCGTTGCTGTTGCAATGCCGTTGAGTCGACATCGCGGACGTCGTTGTCGTTGTCGTTGTCGTTGTCGTTGTCGTCTCGGTCACATCGTCGACACGCTGTCTGCTGATGCGTCATGTCGGCGTTGTGCCGTCGTCGAGTCTTCGGCGTTGTCGTGTCGGCGTGGATGGGTTCTGGCCGTTGTCGTTGTCGTCTCGCCGTTGTCGCGTCGCCAGTCGGCGTCGTGCCATAGTCGAGTCGTCGTCGTCGTGTTGCGTTATTGTTGTTTTGCGTCGCCGAGTCATTGTCGTCGTTGGAGGGGAAGGGGGACGAGTTGCCGTTGTTCGAATCGTCGTGTCGGCGACTCGGGGTGAGCCTGAGGGAGAGGGGAAGGGTAAGTGAGAAAGGGAAGAGGAGGGACCGTACCTCATCGGCGTCACTGTGCGCCTGCTTCGTGGGCCTCGTCCTCGATCTCGTCCTCATCGCGTCACCCCGACCTTGTCGTCTCGCCGTTGTCGCGTCGCCACTCGGCGTGGACGGGTTCCGGCCATTGTCGTTGTCGTCTCGCTGTTGCGTGTCGGCGACTCGGCATGCCAGGGTGAGCCTGAGGGAGGAGGAAGGGAGAGCAGAGTAGGGAGAGTGAGAAAGAGAGGAAGTGGAACTATACCTTGTCGGCGTCACCGTGCGCCTGCTTCGTCTTCGTCCTCGATCTTGATCTCGTCCTCGCCGCGTCACCCCGACCTTGTCGTCTCGCCGTTGTCGCATCGCCAGTGGGCGTCGTGCCATCGTCGAGTCGTTGTCGTCGTTGGAGGGTAAGGGAGACGAGTTGCCGTTGTGCACGGCGTGTTGCTCGTCTTGCGTTGTCGTTGTCATTGTCGCGACTCCCGCATCGGCGTTATCGTCATGGCGTATCGGCGTTTTCTCACCGTCGCAGCGTTGTCGTCGGCGGGTAAACCCACGGGTTTAGAGGCACCAACCGGCGCATATTCGCCTGTCTCTGGAGATCCCTGGACATTAGTAGTAGCATTGATCTTGTCTGCAACACTCGCGAGAGTCTGCTAGACGATGCGACGGACTTGTTGGCAGTGCTCGGAGTCTTGCTTGATGACATCCGCAGCACTTGGTGCTCCTGGAGTGATGTCAAAGTCTTGAAGTGGGTCTTGGATGGATTCATCGTCATACGAGATGATTGGTCAGAGCGAACAGTTCGTTTGACATTGTTTGTCGCCTGTCACTAAATTTTATCCAAGTCAAAGATAAGTGAAGATGGCACAGAGAAAACTGCATGGTAGCATAGGAGATCTATGTATGGAACACGGAGCAACTAGGTTACCATAGGGGTCATAGACGGTGACTGCGGTAATTTCCGGTCAGTTGTTCCCACGCAAGGTGACTGAGTACAAAGCGGCTAAAAGTAATATCTCCTCGATCGCCGAACAACTTCAGTTCCCGCCTTTCGGATCAGTCACTGAGCGGGTTCACTCAGAAAAGGCTACACTCCTTCGCCGAGCCGGCGTCAGGCTGTGCATTTTCCGCGAGTCAGATCGTCTCATTCAAGAAAAGGCAAGTCGGCGCCATCGATCTACTCACTGTGAATATCTTGCAACATCCCGGCATTCCACTGTCGCAGTTTGCATCGCTCGCGTACGTCTCGACGCATCCTAATCCATAATAGTAATCAGAATTCTGATTATCGGTCCACAATAATCAGTGGATATTCCTTCAACAATGACGGACGGCGACTCGATTACTTACTCCATCCACTGGCGCTCCTGCTTCATAGTGCTGGCAGCACACGACAGTGCAGTCCGAGTCATCTCTAGATGAGAGGACTGCTGCGAGTGAGCCGACCGTGGCGAACAGTGCGATCAAGATTGGGGTAAGGCGAATGAACATTGTTGAAAGAGGAAGAAGTTAAACTGTCTGGGAAACGTGGCTCTGAGAGATATGACAGACGCGGTGAGCAGCCCTTTTTATGGTGCTCGTTTTGTCTGAAACCTGCGGAACGGTCATGGTAACCGACAGTATCCTCTGATAAAAGGTTTAGGTGCATCCCCGACTCCCGCGGAGTAGAACTCCAAGTTCTCCCTCCTTCGTTTCGGACATCCCAAACCCGTTTACATATCCGCTCCCCCGCCCGGCTGATGCCATACAGGCACGCATCGAACACGAGACTCGGAGACGATACGAGTCTGTCGGACCTCTCGATCCCGTCACCTACTACCACTTTGATCGTACGATCTAGAAGAGGACAAAGATAGTTACGATGGCGACGCCGATGACGATGACGAGGACTGCGATTTCGACGTCTTGGACACCGACGACGGTTATTTGCCCATCAATAGGCCCTTGAACATGCCAATCGCGCTCCTGCAGCTACTCCATAACGTCCCCCTCCGCTTCTCTTCCATCGACGTCTTCCCCCTGCCATCTGAAGCCGAGACTCGCGTCCCCAAGCCCCACGACGCTCATCCTCTACCCTTCCTCGGAGTTCGAATCAGAGACCGAGACCGACTGTGACGGAGAGCACCCCGAAAAGGAGGAACCCTCTTGTACCAGCCTCGCAGAGGTCTACAACAACATCGCCGAAGCCAAAGAACGCGCCTCCCGCAAGCTTAGACGCGATGCACAGCGCTCGCGCTCGAAAATCCTAGCCATTCTCGGACCTGAGGCGAGCTCAGCCCTCTGATGGCCATCAAGGCATCAAGTACAGCAATGATCATCATGACTCTCCCGATCGACACACTGGACACACCACAACCCCATTCGTTACATATATAAGTATCCGCACAAGCATCTATCACCGCGCATAATTATCTGTACTTCCTCCGAGTTCCTTCTGCGTGCCATGGCGAGCACCACAAACATAGCATAGTGCTATGTACCAGTGGTGTGGCAGTCCCTGTCCTTTTCAAACCCACGGCGTTCCCTGCCCGAGCGCCAGCCGCTTAATGGCAGATGAAGTCGTCCGTCTGTCAATCCATCCATCAAAAAGGCTCGATCGAGGTACCAGGACGTGTTCCGAATATGTCGGCTATCTTCATTTGGTTTTCAAGTGAGAGTCCGAAACTGAAGTACTGACACCTAGCACAACATGATGCATCACTTACCACACATACATCAGGTCAGTGGTGGGTATGGAAATCCGACATCGTATTACTGACTGCATGCATACATACTGTGGTGCTAGCGTCACTGTCGAAATTTGAGGATAAAATGACACCCGACGAAGTGAAGTAGTGGCGGAGTATAGATGTAAATGTAACGAAATGCGTCATCGCCAACAACGCACGGCTACTGCACGTCGACCGTACCAATGCTCTCCATCAATTCCTCCAACGATGTCTCCGCCCGGATCTGAACCTGGATGAAACTGTCCGTCGCGACACGTTTGTACTGCACCCGACTCTGGGAGGCAAGCAACAACGCGCCGAACGACTGTCTGAGCCGAACGACAAGACGCAGTGCACGAGCAACAAGATCGAATTCAGAGGTGCCCGAGAAATCCTCGTCGATAAGAGGGCTGATCCACGGATGAATGAGCACTAATCCCTCCATCCCTACCAAGTTGTCCTTGGTCTCGATCCGCACGTCTCCTAGAGCGGGTGTGATCGCGCGATAGACAGGCAGTAAGGTGTCGGAATCATGTACTGGGAGACGTTCGACTTCGTTGAGAGGGAAAATGAGACCAGAAAGCCGTAGTCCACCAGCGACTAGCGACGCAGGCTGGAGATTATATAGCTGCTTGTATAGTCGACGAGGTAAGGAAGGGTCAGGCAACGACGAATGCAAGGCCTTAGTGACACAATCAATCTTGTCGGTCTCGATTGATCGAGGAAGATGCGGGGGAACGACTTCATCATAAACGCCGAGATCTAAAGGGAGGTAGCTCTGGCTACTGCCTGATATCCCAGTCCAGGCGAGAATCGTGACAGTGTCGGACCGGGTGAGGATGTGTTCCAAGAGACGACCGACTGCTCGCGTGCCCTCGCCATATATCACCGGGAGTGCGACATCAAAGATACCAAATAACGAGTATGCGATATCTTCTATCCGCGTCGTCTCGCGATTCGAAGCCAAGTACAACTTCTCGCGCACCCTGTTCAGCCCTGGCTGAAGTGTTGCGAGGGCCTGGCTAGCAAAATGGGTTGCTTGTTCCATCTCCGAGAGGATCAGGGGCGATTCCTTGTGGTTGTACAACTGGATATCCAGGTACTACGGTTTCCAATCTTCTGTATAGATTTGTACGACCTTTGACGCGACGTACTCTTGGTATGTCCATCCACGAGTGTTCCAGATGCTTTTCCACAAAAAGCCCTTTCTTTGCGATTTCGAGTGAACACCGAGAAGATGGATGGTCGTGAGCGCAGCGCGACAATACCACTGAAAGGTCGTATCGTCAATGCCATCAACTTGACAGGGCGCGTGAGTCAATCCATACCATAATAGCAGTACTTAGTTCGTCCTCCAAATACCCTACTCGTGTCTTGCAGCATTTGACTATGATGTCGTTTATGTTTTCAGGGTCAAGTAAGAGTGCGCTTGAGTAGGATCCGATTGCAGCGTGGTTGTTTTTCGCGTCCTTTGCTTCATCGCCTGCCTTTTCCAGCTTCTCGATATAGCGTCGTCGAAAATCTTGGAAGACTTTCAGCCAGGACTCAGTGTTGTCATAGCAGGCACTCACTCAGTTCCCATTGCGATCGTTCATCCGGGCCAGTCATCTCCTGTGACAACACACCCTTCATGTTTTGGAAGCAATCGATCGCCTCGGTAACACGATCCTCGCTTTCGAGGGCCTTGCAGATCGCACGGTAAACATGGAATATTGGAAGCTTGAACTGAATGGAACAAGATTCAATGAGTGTTCTAAACAACCACATGAAGTATACCTTGTCTGCGGCACGCAATGCCTCACTCGTTGAGTAACGAACGAGTGCCAATCTTGCCCATCCCGTCAGTACACCTTCCGGAGGCGAGGGAGTGAGCAACAATATAGTGGCGTAGGCTGATAGTGCTTCGTCGTGTTTCATGGCACTCGATGCCTCATCTCCCATTGTCCGAAGCTCTGACAAGCATTTGTCCGTGAATTCTGATGGCAGGGATTGAACATGTTCTCCTATGATGTGTTGGAGAAACTGACCTTTGAGCCAGTCGACGATTAATTTGTTTTGCTTCAGATTCTTTGTCATTGCGCCCGCAATCTCGAGGAGACACTGTGCAGCATCATACATGTGACCTTGGGCATACAACCTTTCGCACTCGTGCTTCTTCTCATGCGCACGAAGGACGTCACGTAGCTCTTGGATGGCTCGGTTGCGGTCCTGGACGGTTTCGCGAATTTTCGATCTAATGGATGAGACTGTCAACACGCTGTGTTGATAGCAGAGAGAACGTACCTGAACTTTCTTTGTGGGTTTCCTTTTCCTGATTGGACATGGCAAGCTGGTCACGGAGCGTCCGCTAGTGGAAATGAATATCAGCACAGCGGAGTAATTCAGATAATAAGCATACTTTGACGAGCGTCTCTAGCACGGAGGGTCACAACCACGTCGTAAATATCCGGTGGCATGTGTGTTAGGGTAAAAGGCCGCCAGGCCCCAACAACTTCTTGGACAGCATGTGTTTGGATTCAGTAGTCGCTGTTACGCCGTACTTTCTGGTTCCGTTTCCCCGGCACTGTTCCAACCACACATATCCAAGAATTAGATCAGAATCTCTTGGAAAACCAAGACGCCCCAGGTCGAACTTGCTGATATCACCCGGATCTCAAGAGTCAAGCCACCCGATACCCGCCACATCGGGATTCAATTTCATGCCTGCACGTCACACGAAAACGCTGGGTACCTACTGGATCTGAACTTTATTATGAGGGTAGGTAGAAACGACAACAACGTATCATAAGCACCGCCCCCGAACGGCGAAAGAACCTCATGCCAAAAACGTACACGGCATTATGGACCTGGCAGTGTGAGCAGGATTCGAGAATGCATACAGAGTACGGAGATTGAGAGGACACACTTTGATATCCAAGAATCGACTGGTTCAAGAGAATCTTCGCCAGAGCTAACCAGAGATGCTGGAAGTTATTGTATAGATTGCTTCCATTCCGCCCTTCATCCGACAGGCTCGCCAGAAACAGAACCTCCACAAGTATGCTGGAGCTGAATTATCGAACGGAGTGAGACCAGGACACCGTCCAGAACGCAAACCGAGATGGCCCCACCATCGATACGCCGCATCCGCATCTGTACGAGAATATATCCCGAAAAAGAATACTAGGAGTTGATAACGGGGATCAGTATGAAGAAGCGACAAGACTGTTGTCATCATGTCGAGATTGCACAGCAGGCTGCCATCTAGATCAAGATAATATATATAGCACCTAGGGGCAGGACTGAAGAGAGTCGGCGCCTGCCTGAGGACGATGACCAGCCTGAGATATCCCATACTCGTCTTGCTGCGGAACGACTTCCGCGATCGGTGACACATGCCGTGCCATTGTTGGAATGACCTGTTGATGGGCTCGAGAGTGCAAAGAGATAAAATCGCGAGGTAGGTATGTCGACATTCTATCCCCATCATTTCCGTGGCTCGGAATCCCGAACAATTGCCAATGACAAACGCCTCGTGGAGAGCTCAGCGACCCCCGCCACGAGAAAAGAGCGCGGGATGACGATGGTTCCTTCGGACTTGGGCAAGCTATCTGGGGGTACCACGTAGCCTTGAGTCTTGACCACCTGCGGGTTGTACCCCGCTGCCATCTGCTGTGACATATCTGGGGTGGCACGAGCGGCGAGGTGGGAGGACGACAGACCATTCTTGGGCGTCGTATTCACGAAGGCGGGCTCCTCTGCCTTTTTCTCGTCCAAGGTGGTCGCGGCGATCGTCTTTTTCAAGTTGAGGAGGGTGTATGTGGCTGTGTTGATATTATCCCATCACTTCGTCGATCAAGAGGCCGTCAGCGCAACAAAGGCAACGCCCACTCCAAGAGCACCCTCCTTGCCGCTCTCCTTGGGCTACCCAAGGCGTCGGTCTTCTCAAAGACGCTGTAAGTCGCCGTCTCTTTACTAACATTCCCTCACTTATGCTTTCCAGCTCTCCCCAACCCAGATCAAGATCTCCTACGGCTATCTCGAGGATTCGTTTGACCCCTCACTCTGTGCCAGTGACTCTCCATATACTGGCTACCGCCCCCTCCTCTCTAGGGCAAGCACCCTCCTGGACCTCGTCAAGCCCCTCGACGTCTTTGGCCCCGAACAAGTCTCCGACTGCCTGACTGTGCACGCCGTGGCGAACTCCGCATCCGCGTGGACCATGCCACAGTGACCATCTTTTTTATCGACGAGTCATTTGTCCGCTCTGGCAAGTCCGCCGTCTCTGGTCCGAGCAGCCCCTCGCTCTATGACACCATCATGGTCCAACCGTCCTTCAAGTTCGCCGAGCTCGTGCATACCCGCTTGAGCACCCTTGCAACGGCGCTCTACAAAGATGTGCGCGTGAACGACTGACTCAGAGCCGTTGTTCCCCCGACGAACAAGTTGCGCGCCAGTTCGCCCAGTTCGTCAAACGGCGCCGTCCAGGCTTTAAAGTCTTTGAAGGCCCTGGAACTTCGTGGGAAATTTATCGTACCTTCTCTCTCGACTACCAAGTGAGTACCCCGCAGTGCCCTCCCGTCCCGTTCGAATCAGCGACCATTCCCCTAGCGAGTAACCTTTCAAGTATGACCGGGCACAAGCCATCAACCTTCGGATCTAGATATCCTTCAGCACCGCCTCAACGTCTTCGTCGAGGATGAGCTCGCCAACACAAGTCTTTGCCATCGGCAACTCCCTCTGCCATGTCACCTCCATCAACAGTAGATCTAACAAGAAATGACCCGTTTCGCAAGCCTGGTTCTCCTCAGTGGACACGTTGTCCAGCGATCGGTCAGAGCAGCGTCGACAACGCGAGATAGAGCGGACTAAGGCGAGCACAGCGACTCGGACAACGACAATTATGACGACGGTCGGCCTCGCACCTCCAGGTTCACAGAGTCCGGCAACGTCGCCCGCCAATGCGACTCCGACGCGTGGGGCCCAGGTTCGCCGAGGATCGGAGGCGGCGCGTAGCGTCAACGTGAGGCTGAGAGGGAGCGTGGCCCGGGGAGCAGACGCCCCAGTCACCCGTTCAATACATTCTCCTCTTCCTCAACCTAGAATCATTGACAGGTGAGCATCTCTCTCATTCTTGTCCATCCCACCGCCACCGCCTTTCGTGATGAATTTCATTGCTGTGCACCAGACCGAGTGCTTCCGCTCCTTGAGGAACATTCTCCCTGGCCCTCTATCATACGCTCGAGGGTCCTGACTATTTTTCCTTCCTTTCTTCACGTCAATCATTTCTCGGCCGATTGACTGATCTCTTTCCCCGTACGCACAGGCGGTGAACCATATATGCATTCGAGTCTCGTCCCGCTATCGATATATCGACGTGTGTACAAATGCCTAAATCTCAATTGAATCATTCAGTTCGTTCGTCATTGACCCGCTCGTCATGCCGCTTTGAGCTTCAGGTGCACCGACTTGGCCTGCGTGAGCAGGAACTTTATTCGAGCGACATGTAAAAAGATCAAGCAGGACGGTTACGCAGGGCCGAATTTGCTGAAACTGACTCCACGGCTGGTGTTCTTGACGGAATCGCAGCTGTCGATCGTCCGCGAGAAGTCAGCTGTTCAGACACACCGTCCCCCGCTGCAAAAAGTCGACCATGGTGCGAAAGAATGCTCGCTCGGAATCAGGACGTTCGTACACACAGGCTGTCAGCTCATACAGGGAATTGTTCATGAGACAAATGGCATTTTTTTAAAAACTTTTATAATACCTCGACTGACCTTTTGGGAATCATCGAGCAGGCTGATGCATCGATTCATGAGTATCGTCTCCAATACGCGATCTACTTTATTGCAACTTGGAAGACAAGTCCCTCACGCCGAAAGCTCCACGAGCACCGTCTTTCGCTACGCACAAAAACAATCGCCTTCAGAACCGTTGGACTTGTTCGGCACTTTGTGAATCTCACCTTCTCAAACTGAACGACTTGAGGTACTGTCGCCTGATAATTTGGCTGAGACATCACCTTGTACAGCTTCTCGAGGTCCAGACGCGCCAAGTCGATCTTCTTGTCGCACTTTGCCACCTCGGCGGATAGGTCTACCAGACCCTGAAATTTTCAGTTGAGTAACGAGCCTCGACGAGGAAGAAGATGCACGTACCTGTATACCACCACGCTCGACGAGACGAACGCCGAGCCACACCCGGCAGGTATTTGAGAAGATGAATATGACGACGACCTCCACCTCCGTGCATCCCTTGGTTAGAGCGCTGGTCGTAGTAAGCATTCCTCGCTTCGTTGCACCGTACGAGTAATCAGAGGAGAAAGCGTCTGAGATGTCTCAACATGATTGGTTGGGGCGGTGACAGACAGGGCGACGGCGACGGCAATGGTTGTTAATGGGGAGGGAGAGGGGTATGGGGGTTGGGCAGGGCAAGGACAGACAGGGAAAGGGCCGCTCGCCGTCGCGTTGGCGTGGGACGGGGATGGCAAGGGTGATGGTACATGTCGTCGTCGTGCCATCGTCGCGTCGGCGTCTTGGGAATGAGGATTGGGAGGGGGAGACGCGGAGGAGGGCAAGGGCAAGGAAAATCACGAGAACGACAGCGACAGCAGCGACTACGCAGCGCACACGATCGTGCGCGTTGCGTGATCGCTTCTGCACATGGGGGAGACGAAGATGGGGAGGGGACAGACAGGACGACGGCGATGGTATCGTCGTCGTGAGATGAGGAGGGGGAGGGGAGGGCCCGTCATCGACGCTGTTGTCGTGGGACGGATGGCGAGGGTGGCAGACAGGGCGACGGCGACGTTTGTTATTGTCGCCAACATTGTGTTGTTGTCGTCATGGTGGGATGGTGAGGGCGGGGGCGGGGGCGGGATGGTCATCGACGTGTCGTTGTCGTGTTCGTTTTCGTTTTCGTTTTCGTTTTCGTTTTCGTTTTCGTTTTCGTCTTCGTCTCGTTGTCGTTCCCCTCGCTATCGCATCGTTCGTCTCCCTGCTGTCCTCATCGTGTGTCATCTTCGTTGTCCTCTCTGCCGCAGTGTCATTGAGTCGTCGTCATCGTCCTGTCTAGGGTTTTGCACGGGTACAGGTTACCCGTGCGGGTACGGGTGCAGGTTGGACTGCCCGGGTTAAAACCCATAGTTCCGGTTGGTGAAGAAGCAAAGTTTGGCACAACAGCACAACACAACACAACAAAACATGTCAGTGAAAGCGGCAATTTCCGGAAAGACAGGACCTTCTCACGAATTTCACACCCGAGAATGGTCTCTTTCCTTCGTTCGTATCGCTCTACAGTGGTCACTCTTTTGTCCTAGTCATTAAGTAGACATCATTCTTTTCTTTTCGCACCCACCCACCGCTCCCTCTCTCAGCTCATGGCCAGACACTTGGCCAGACTCGTATCTGTCCGACGCTGCGTCACTCGACACCTGTCGGGACGAGCTACGCTGTTCGGCGCCCATCCCGCCCACACAGCGCGCGCTCGCCCAACAAGGTTTGGGTTCAGTTTCGGTCCTGGAAAGCCTTCGGCTTTTCGCCCAACCCTTTCTACTTAGTACGTCTACAGCGCCTACCCAGCGCATCTTCCTTTCTCATTGATCACGCAGCCCGAACGCACAGAAAGGTGACTGAGTACAAAGCGGCTAAAAGTAATATCTCCTCGATCGCCGTTCAGTTCCCGCCTTTCGGATCAGTCACTGAGTGAGAAGGCTACACTCCGCCGCCGTGCCGTAATCTGCGCCAGACTGTACATTTTTCGCGAGTCAAATCGTCTCATACAAGAAAAGGCCGGCGTCACTGGCCCATCAATCTACTCACTGGCGGATTGAATGTGGTGCAACATCCCGGATTTCCACTGATGCAGATTTCATCCCTCGCGTACGTCTCGATGCATCCTAATCCAGAATAATCATTGGTATTCTGATTATCGGTCAACAATGACTCAGACGGACGGCGACTCGATTACTTACTACATCCACTTCATAGCTCTCGCAGCACACGACAGTGCAGTCCAAGTAGTCTCTAGATGAGAGGACTGCTGCCAGTGAGCCGACCGTGGCGAACAGTGCGATCAACATTGGGGTAAGGCGAATGAACATTGTTGAAAGGGGAACTGTCTGGGAAACGTGGCTCTGACAGATATGACAGATGCGGTGAGCAGCCCTTTTTATGGTGCTCGTTTTGCCTGAAACCTGTGGAACGGTCCCACAACCCATCCTCTGATAAAAGGTTTAGGTGCATCCCCGACTCCCACGAAGTGGGAGAACTCCAAGTTCTTCCTCCTTCGTTTCGGACATCCCAAACCCGTTTGCATACCCGCTCCCCCGCCCGGCTGATGCCGTACAGGCACGCATCGAACACGAGAGACGATACGAGTCTGTCGGACCTCTCCATCCCGTCACCTACTACCACTTGGATCCCGAGTATGATCTAGAAGAGGACGAAGATAGTTACGATGGCGACGCCGATGACGATGACGATGACGAGGACGAGGACTGCGATTTCGACGGCTTGGACACCGACGACGGTCATTTGCCCATCAATAGGTCCTTGAACATGCCAATCGCGCTCCCGCAGCTACTCCATAACGTCCCCCTCCGCTTCTCTTCCATCGACGTCTCCCCCCCGCCATCTGAAGCCGAGACTCGCGTCCCCAGCGCCCCGACGCTCATCCTCTACCCTTCCTCCGAGTCCGAATCAGAGACCGAGACCGACTGTGACAGAGAGCACCCTGACCCTCTTGTACTAGCCTCGCAGAGGTCTACAACAACATCGCCGAAGCCAAAGAACGCGCCGCCCGCAAGCTTAGACGCGATGCACAGCGCTCGCGCTCGAAAATCCTACCTATTCTCGGACCTGAGGCGAGCTCAGCCCTCTGATGGCCATCAAGGCATCAAGTACAGCAATGATCATCATGACTCTCCCGATCGACACACTGGACACTCCACAACCCCATTCGTTACATATATAAGTATCCGCACAAGCATCTATCACCGCGCATAAATATCTGTATTCTAAACTATCACGCATGGACACGATGTAGCACACATTCCTTCCTTCAATCTAATCTCTTTATTACCTTTATGAAGCGCGTTGACGTCGCCAAAGCCGAGGATCATGCAATGACGCCGTCTATTATTTGAGACGACATCGGCCCTCGAGTAAGCCGCAAAGCCACGACCGTCCCGAGTCCTGTCCTTCCTCCGAGTCCCTTCTGCGTGACATGGCGAGCACCACAAACATGGCATAGTGCTATGTACCAGTGGCTGATCGATCAGATCAGCAAAATAGAGTGGTGTGGCAGTCCCTGTCCTTTCCAAACCCACGGCATTCACTGCCCGAATGCCCGCCGCTCAATGGCAGATGAAGTCGTCCGTCTGTCAATCATCAATCAAGAAGGCTCGATCGAGGTACTAGGACGTGTTCCGAATATGTCGGCTATCTTCATTTGGTTTTCAGGTGAGAGTCAGAAACTGACACCTAGCATTGACACGAACCGGGTAATATCCCAAACCTCTGCATTTGGTCTCTACGACGGCCGTTTTACCGTGGAACGGATCATGGGATGCGAGTTAGAGAACGCGGAGTTTGCCTACCTGTCTGCTTATCATACGACGGTCGGAGACGAGGAGAGTCCAGACGAGGTAATCCACTTGGCGTCGGCGATGCAGTTTGCAGGGTTCCGGTCTGTGATTGGGACGATGTGGGCCGTGGACGACGCAGATACGAACAAGATCACGAACAAGTTTTACGAGAATATGCTGGACGGTTGTGGTCTGGATCACACTCGAGCGGCGTTGGCGCTGCAGCGGACGATGAACTCATTGGTTGGTATTGTTCCGCTCGATCAGCGGATTCTGTATGTGACTATCGGTGCCTATTCCATGTCTGGTTTATATCGTTGTATTCGTACTTATGCAACTTGATGTGTCTCTTCGCATACATTTGCTATTTGTCGACCAGTATTGAACGTGTGAATGCCTGGTGATGTGGATGACTGGCTTATGAACAGTATGACGACCATGGGCTTCGCGAGCGGCGTCCAGAGTTGCATTCTGTTCAGTGGCAGATCTCGTGTGCGAGGAGCCGCAGGCGTGGAGGCCTGAATTCGACACCGCAAAGGCGCACAGCCAGGTGTGTATCTTTCAGCTGTTCGTAGGACCGACGTGGATGATAAACTTTCGCGGGAGATTATGTCGAGGGTGAATTAGGATTCGCGCTGGGCGCGCAGACGGCGTTGGCGTTCGGGGATGATCGATCAGGGGCCCACGTAAAAAAGAGTTGGGTGATGATCTGCTCGAATCAATTATCAAGTTACTGTAAACAAGGCAGGGAACTTGGTCATATTGCCTTGCCGTTGATCGACGTTAGCTCAGCAGGAAAAAAATGGCGATGAGACGAGAGGTAGAACGAAATAAAGAAAAGAACATATCGGCATGATGATACAGTCACAATAAACATATTGCTTGAAAGGTGTTCCGTATTTCAAATAGGTCCAGAGGAGAATGCATCCATGGTGCACGCAAACAAAAGCCATTAACAATCTACGACTACTGCACGTCGACCGTACGCACGCTATCCATCAATTCCTCCAACGGCGTCTCTCCCCGGATCTGAACCTTGATAAAACTGTTCGTCGCGACACGTTTGTACTCCACGCGACTCTGCGAGGCGAGCAACAGCGCACCAAACGGCTGTCTGAGCCGAACGACAAGACGCAGTGCACGAGCAGCAAGATCGAATTTAGAGGTGATGCCCGAGAAATCCTCGTCGATAAGAGGGCTGATCCACGGATGAATGAGCGTCAAACCCTCCATCCCTATCAAGTTGTCCTCGGTCTCGATTCGCACTTCACCAAGAGTGGATGTTATCGCGCGATAGACTGGAAACAAAGCGTCGGAATCATGTTCTGGGAGACGTTCTAGTTCGTTGAGAGGGAAAACGAGACCGGAAAGTCGCAGTTGACCAGCGATCAGCGACAGACGCGGGAGATTATATAGTTGCTCGTACAGCCGATGAGATAAGGAAGGATCAGGCAGCGACAACTGCAACACCATGGTCATCCTCTCCATCTCAGTGGCTTCGATCGGTTGGGGGACATGTGGGGGAACGACTTGATCATAAACAGTGAGATCCAAAGGCAGGTAGCTGTGGTTGCTGCCCGAGATCCCAGTCCAAGCCAGAATCGTCACATTATCCGACCGTGTGAGAATGTGTTCCAAGAGACGACCGACTGCTTGGTTACCCTCGCCGTATATGACTGGGAGGGTGACATTGAAGATACCGAACAATGAGTACGCGACATCTTCCTTCCGCATCGTTTGGCGGTTCGATGCGAGGTAGAGCTTCTCGCGCACCCTCGTCAGCCCTGGCTGAAGTGTGGCAAGGGCCCGAGTGGCAAACTTGGTTGCTTGTTCCATCTCTGCGAGGATGACAGGTGATTCCTTGTGATTGAACATCTCCAGACCAAGGTATGGCTTCCAATCTTCCGTATAGAATTGTATGACCTTCGACGCGACGTACTCCTGATATGTCCACCCGCGCGTGTTCCAGATGCTCTTCCACAGAGCCCCAGGCTTCTGGGATTCCGAGAGAACCCCGAGAAGATGGACGATCGTCAGTGCCGCACGACGATACCACTGGAACATGGCAACAATTGATTCTTGCTGAACTCCCTTGTCGCTCTGGTTAACACAGCACGTATCGCTCCACGCCCACCGGAACCTGCGAGACTGCACAATCTTGCAGAAGCGGATGAGTTTGTCGATCGTGGGGGATGTAGGTAGTCCATAGATAACGGCATTCTCGACCATTTGGAACGATGGCTCGAGTGGCTGCCATCTGTGCGAGAACATCACATATTCATAAAACTTCTCAACCTCCCTCTTGATGCGTGCGCGGTCGAGCCGATCGCGGATAATCATGGAAGACCGCAACTCATTGAATATAGGAGCTTGTTCGAAAGCTGCTGCTTGCATTTCCTTATCATGGAGACGACCGGTGGTGGTGTTAACCAGTACTCGCGGTATGTCTTGGATGGTCTGCTCAACGACCTGGCGAATGAGTGGAGTCGTGTTGAGATAGCAGCCCCGCATGTCTGTCGACGCAAAATCAGTCCACATCGTCTGCGCAACATGAATGAGAGCGACTCACGCTGAGCTTGTGGGTCAAGTGAATTCTCCATCCTCGACAGCATTGTCTCGAATGCGTCGAATGCCTCTGTGTAACGCCCTAGGCCATGTAATACCGCATGTTTCCTTTTGTACCCCTCGTAGTTCGATGGGTCGCGTTCAGTGATCTGATTGTACAGTCACCGAGTCAGCGCCGTCAACTCGATGTGCTGTGCAGATCAATCTACCTGGGTGGCGTGTATGAGTTCATCCTCCAAGAAGCCTACTCGCGCCTTGCAACATTTCAGTATGATGTCACTGATATTCGTGGGGTGAAGTGAGAGTGCATTTGAGTAGGATTCGATGGCCGCATCATGATTCTTTGAATCCATTGCTGCATCGCCCCTTTTTTCCAGTTTTACGCTACACCGTTGTCGAAAATCTGGAGAGATCTTCAGATTAGTCTCCAAGTGGCGAATGAAATTACTCGCCAAGTTCCCACTGCCGTCGCTCCTCGAGGGTGCTCGTCTCCTCTAATACCTCATTTTTCATCGTCTGGAAACATTCAACCGCCTCTATAAGACAATCGTCTGCTTCGAGAACATTGCAGACTGCCAGATAAACACGAAACGTGGGAAGCTTGAACTGAATGAAACGAGAATTATCATGCAGTTCTCAAAGACGAAATCAACCATACCATTTTCACAGTACCCAATGCCTCACTCGCCGAGCGACGAACGAGCGCCATTCTTGCCCATCCCATCAGCGCACCTTCCGGAGGCGAGGGAGTGAGCAACAAGACCATGGAGTAAGCTGAAAGAGCCTCATCATGTTGCTGGGAACTTGATGCCTCGTCTGCGATCTGGTGAAGCCTTGATATACATCGGTGTGTGAATTCTGATGATAGGGAATGAATATACAATTCTAGGAAAAGATGTACAAGCTCACCTTTCAGCCAATGGACGACTGGTTCATTATGCCCCAGATCCCCGGTCATGAGGTTCGCAATATGCTGTGCAGCATCATATATGCGACCGTCGGCGTACAACGATTCGCATTCATACTTTTTGTCGTATTCACGGAGGGCACATTCGCATGTAGCGAATCGGTTACCGACTTCTTGAACAAATAGCTCGAGCTCAGATGTTTTTTGCGCAATGAGAACTGAAAACGAGTCAGAGAACCGTCAGTCAGGATGGTTCAAAACGCACCCGAGTTCTTTTCGGGTAGATAGACGTTAGCACATAGTGCCCTGATAGTCTGGGTTAATCGAACGAGTGAGTCTTGAGATGCTACAAGCACAGCGCGGAGTTCCTTGCCCGATTCATCGAGATGAGCGATCTTGCGATCTGACAAATGGGATTATCATTGAAGTGGGGTGAAAAGCGGAGAGTACGTACTTGAGCTTTCATTGAGGCAGTCTTTCTCCTCGTTGGCCGTAGCAAGCTTGGTACGGAGTTCTTGAATAGTTTTCTCGAGGTTCGAAATATCGGCCTCTGGTGGAGATGAATATCAGCACAGTGAAGTCATTCAGATAATAAGCACACTTTGACGAGCGTCTCTAGCACGGAGGGCCATAACAACGTCGTAAATATCCGGTTCATCAATCTTCATGCGACGGATTCTGCGCTCGAAGAGTACCTGTGGAAAGGATACATCAATAACGCCATGGTCACACACCAGTAGCTTACTCACATTGTTCTGGTAGGGTGAGGGAAGGATGTCACAAAGACTCTGCAGTGTGATTCCCTTGTCTCCAGCGGTCGCAATGGTGCCGCTTGGCGAGATGGCCATGGACCGGATGTAGTAGGAGTGGTGGATGATGGTCCCGATTTGTTGACGTGTCGTAGTGTCCCAGAGTGAGAACGACGAATCAGCGGAGGCTGCGATGATTGTGTCGTTGCATGCCAGTGCGATACACCTTGGTTTGTCGTTGCTGTGAATGCGCCATTTCACGAGCGTGTTCTTGGTGGACACGTCGACACAGTGAATATCGCCGTCTGTGGAGAAGGCAAAGAGGCGGTTGGAGTCACTCGCCCAGGCGAGGGATTGGTTGATATCCGAGCCGACTTGAATTGGAAAGTCTGCCAGGACGTTGCTGCCGTCGTAGACCCGAACAGAGTGACCGTATGTGCCAGTCGCGATACGTCGTCCGTCGGGAGAGAACTTGACTGCAACCACAGGATAGTCGTGTTTGAATGGACCGATGAGTCGCTCGCCAGCGGGCAACGACCAGACACTGAACGTATAGTCCCACGATCCTGTCGCGATTTTCGTCCCATCTGCTGAAACGTCCACCGCACGCACCCAATTTTTGTGTGCGTTGAATTCCGTCACCTTTTCGTGAGTTTTCGCATCCCAGACGATCACTTTACCACTCCCCGTCCCACACACAATCCACTTTCCGTCTTGTGTGACTGCCATGTCAAAAATCAAACTCCCAGCGTCCATTGGCTTCCCCACTTCCTTGCCATCCTCCACTCGCCATTGTCGGATTTTCTTTTCCTCTCCCCCGCCCACGACATGCTCCCCATCAGCAAGAAAAGCGACCGATAATATCGAACCTTGAGCAACGATTTCGATTACATTCGCGTCTGTTGCGACACTGGAGGTGGAGCTTTTTCCATTCGATTCCTGAGCATCCGTCAGTACCTCTCTTTCGTTGGTCGCCGATGTGTGCACCTGCTGACCACCGTCCAAGGGAAGTGGGCTGTCCG
>JBBPOS010000231.1:0-43320 GCA_038091575.1 Leccinum subgranulosum
GAACAAGCCAGTCTTGTTCTGGTTGGATTCCCTCCATCCTATACAGTCCCCTCACATAGTCGCGTTCGAGTCGAGGTGCCATAGTCCGTACGGATTTAGGTTGCCTTCAGTTCCCTGATGTAGGTGGTGTCAGTATAAACTTGAATTTATCCTCTGTGTTCAATCACATTTCCAATTATCTTTGAGAGTCATTGGCCTGATGACATGGCACAGCATCAATATTTCAGAATGCAAACTGCACTCAGGCTGCCAACCTGAAGAGGCAGGATCTGATTATCATGCCTGGTCATTGTTGTATACAAGTAGACTATCTAAGGACATGAGCACAAATATGCTAGATAATGCCAAGTGCTTAACATAGAATGGCTTAGTATTGTCAATTGTTTTCAGGATTCCATTTGCTAGATAACACATAATCATCAAGATTCCAAGAATGGAAAGTGCACTGCTAACCGAAAGAGAAAGGATAATCCCTGCCAATTGATAACATGTCATTACCAAGTAAGATCAGTGTGATTGACATAGGATAATCCTACCATCCTTCCTCCCCAGTGTTCTGGTCAGAGTCAGGTCTTTCAGATATCTTCTGGAAAGGAATCATCCCATGCTCCCAGCTTGACATTGGTTTATCATATATGGCTGGTTATATCATTACCTCACTGATTTCCTGATAAGAAGACAGTTTTCTGTAATCATGCAAGTAAGATGACAAGTACTGACAATGGAATAACAGGATGAGCAAAAAAAGACAGTTTTCTGTAATCATGCAAGTATGGTGACAATAACTTATAAGTGTTCACCATGTCTGCCCAAGATAATAAGCTTATCCCAAATACCAATCACAATGAGAAAACAATTACAATTCAAGTGGCACAATTGGCAGGTACTGACAATCTCTGAACTCTATGCAATATCCAGATCAAGAATGCTCAGAAGTTAGATAGTTATTTTAATGGCCATCTGAATTACAACTGTTTGGCACATTTAGCTGGTCATATCATCTCCTCATTGATTTCCTGATGGCCAGTACCTGAGCGTTGGTAAAGACATCCGCTCTCTCTATGCCACATTGCCGTGTTCATCAATCAATACGGAAAGCCAATGTATCATGTCAGGTCAGTCCCTGAATTCATGTACTACTTTGAGGCCAAACTAACATGCGACAAACCAGACTAGAGATCGTGGTGCAACAGCGCCAGGTGCAGAAGTTGAATCCAATGCTCAAAAGGCATCCACATCCAACAGCATCTCCCAGATCCACTACCATACGTCAATGTGGAGATCATCCCGTATGGGCGTGTATAACATGCTTGCTCAGACCAAGCCCAAGATGGACCATCGGTTACGGTATGTCTTCCCCTCGCAGCAGCCTACATGCACTGGCTGTACATGTTCGCATAGTGCAATGGGTGCCAATATGCCTCATTTGCTACCCCCAGTGATTTCTCTCAAGGATCTGCTCAAGTTACCTTCGACATCTTTGGTGAGATGATGCAGTGGCCGAGTTATTCAGTAAACCTTCACCTTCTGTATCTGGATTCTCTGGAGCCCATATCTATTCGATCCAGGGTCACCTTTAATTCTCCCCTCCACACAAAGATCCCATATTCCCTTCTCTCCCTCATACATTCCGCGAAATGCAGTCTTTCAAATCTGGACTTTTGTTTTTTTCTCCGCGTTACGCATACTCCCCATTTTTTCTGAACTCTTGTGTATCAGATCGAGCGGATGAATTACAGGAAAAGCACACGCTGTTCTGGAGGGTCATAAGTGATACACTGTACAGTACACCCCATGATTTCCTTGCCCATGAGTTCAATCATTGATGTAATCACATCAAGATGTATTGAAGATTGGGGAAATGGGTGCATGTGCATGTGTGTGTTACTTTGCTGGAAGCATCCGATCAAACAGAAATATCAGAACTCAGCGAGAATGAAAGACCATTATAGTATGTATCTGTCTTTACCCCAGTTTTGTGCAGCTGAAGCCGACACCATCTACCGCCCAAGATTAAATCTGTCTCCATTGTGGACAACCCCTTCCCAGATGTAGTACCACACATTACAGCCACTGAAAAGCATGCACAGCAACATGCCTGTGAAGCCACACAGTGTGAATGGAAAGATGCCAAGTGACGGAAAGGTGCCAAGAAGTCAGTGCAAATATCCCTATTTGTTTTGCAAAAGTGATTGATGGAACCACTTGTCTCAAAACAGGAACGTCAAATTATTGAGTTTTGGGGATGACAATGATGGTGATATGGAGGGCGAGGATCAGGAAGCCTTTGTGCTGAAGAAGAGATATATTGCATGCCCTGATTGTGCGTGGTATGTGCCGCTTGGTAATGAAGGACATTTCTTGAGCAATTTGATTCGCAGTGATTGATGACCCATGGGTTTTGCCAACTTACCAATGCCCGATATCATAAATCCACTCTCAGCCAAAAAGTCCAGGAGGCTTAGTGCAGACAGCATGCCAATGTCAGCGCCACCAAAGGTGTGTTCTCATTTATCGTCCATATGTAATACTTAGTGAGATTGATAGGAAAAAATGTACAGCAGGACAAGGAGGCAAAAGACACAGATATATCCAAGATCAGAGAAAAGCATGCACAAGAAAAAACATTGACCAGGTGATACATAGTTTTCAAGGAAACACGTTAGGAGTATGCTGACCCCCAGCATCTTTAGCAATGCATGTCATTCTGAGATAAAAAAGATGGAGGCCGAGATACGGAAGCTTACTCGATGATGTGAAAGCGGCAAGGACAGCAATGACAAAGCAGAGAGGAAGAAGGCCAAATCACAGAAATTGTACCTGGCGGAGGAATTTGCAAAATATTTGAAGGGTCAGGGGCTGCAGAAGAAAAGCAAGGGTCGGAAGGACAAAGGGGCCGTGCTTGCGACCTTGAATAAATTTAGGGGTATGCTGCAAGCCTCATCGTCGTCTATTAGCGGCATAGTTGAAGGTGAAGACAAGTTTGATGGGAACAATGGTGGAGAAGATGGAGGTGAAACAAAGCATGAAAGGGAAGACAAGGGTATGGAGGTAGAGGATGATCAGGGGTTCATGAACCACGCTCTCCATTTCTCCAAGGATGACAGGGAAGAGACCAGGAAGGCAGAAAGGGACTATGAAGTCATTGATCCAAGACAATGAAGTGTGAGGGCACAGGAGGAAGAAAAAGAAAGAAAGCGAGCAATGAGGGAGAGGGGGGGATCTCATGGTGGTTCAAGATGGTAGTTTGTTTTCTCTTTGAATCAGTTAACTAATCTTCAACTGTCACAATGGGGTTGGACAAACTAAGGTGATCATTCTTAACTAGCTCATCATTTATGTTTGGTCCAAACCCTGCACAATTTTGCTACATATGTCTAATCCCATTGTGGGTATTCTGCCACACTTTGTGCGGTACTGAAACATGGAAAATGCTCCGGCAGGGAAATTATCAACAGAATCACTGCAGAGAATTTTCATGGACTAAAAACCAATTTGTAATCCCTCTAGGAGTTCAATTCATGAAAAAAAAAAAAAAGCATTGTCAATGCAGGTGCTCCAGCAGACAGTAGATGATGCAGGCTTGAGGATGGCAGCACTCCCAGGGCCTGCCAGTGGTGATAGCCTAACACAGTGCTATGAAACAAATAAGAAGGAAGAATACTTACATGTCAGTGATATCATCATGCTAGCAATGACCTGCTATGAAACTAAGATGTCAATCTATAAGATGGCCTGAAGTCACATCAAGGCAAAGTTATTGTAATCAATGACAAACACTCACCTGCAGTATCAGCAAAGATATAGATGGTGACAACATCCATTCAAGGTCACCTACTTTACTTCCTCTATTCACTTGATCATTTTCCTTTTATACAGTTGACATTCAATTATATTTGCATATCAACAAGTGTCCAACTATAAAACATAGGTAGATAACATCCACCCCTGTTCAATTGTTATCATCTTGCATTCAATTTGTCTGCCTTCACAAATCCTGCTGTATAAAATAGAATGATATATGTTTTTGTAACATATAGGCATGTGGTGATCAATTTTATCTGATATGTCAGTAAGTCCATGGTTCCCTCAGAACTCACACAATGATGCCTATGCTATGTTCTGCCATTGTGATACCAATGAACTTAAAGTCTCACAAAGGTAAAATAGTGTAATCAATGATAAGTGTCTGTCTTGTCTGCCAAACAATATAATCCACAACCATTGAAATATCATTCAGATAGTAACAAAATCCACTCCTGTTCAACTTTTATCATCCTGCATTCAATTGGTCTGCCTTCACAAATCCTGCTGTATAAAATAGAATGATATATGTTTTTGTAACATATAGGCATGTGGTGATCAATTTCATCTGGATATGTCAGCAAGTCCATGGTTTCCTCAGAACTCACACAATGATGCCTATGCTATGTTCTGCCATTGTGATGTCAATGAACTTAAAGTCTCACAAAGGTAAAATAGTGTAATCAATGATAAGTGTCTGTGTTGTCTTCCAAATAATATAATCCACAACCATTGAAATATCATCTAGATAGTAACAAAATCCACTCCTGTTCAACTGTTATCATCCTGCATTCAATTGGTCTGTCTTCACCAATCCTACTATATAGCTGACCATCAACTATAATAAAATAGAATGATATATGTTTTTGTAACATATAGGCATGTAGTGATCAATTTCATCTGGATATGTCAGCAACTCCATGGTTCCCTGATGTGGGCGCATGTGAGGCAACGAGTTGCGCGTGTTTCATTTTTTGTTTGCATCATCATATGGACTTCTTTCCTCCTCTCTGAGGCGTAGAATACCACAGGGCATAACCCCCGCCTTTTTCTATCTCTCTTCTCTCCTTCTTTTCTCTTTTGTTTCTTTCCTTCTTGACTATGGATATTATTTACTTACTTACTCTTGATCGAGCCATGTGCCACCTCTACAAGGGGAGGGTGTAAGGACTTGGTTCATGGCTCAAGGGCTGTGCCTCTTCAAGCATCATGATATTATTTGATCTATCTAATCTATTTCAATTACCTACACTATTTAAATAAGAGGGTCGTCAGTAGGACGACCCTCATACATTTTACTTTGTCACTACTCACACTGCAATACTAGGCTCTGACCTGTCTGCATCATGTGATCGACATGGTACTAAGTATACCGAAATCTTACAGAACCAAGGCTGTGCATGGCTTTTTCCACTGCTTAGTTCACTGCAACTTGGCTATAGCTTAGAGCCAATAAGAAGTTGGAGCTCCAGCAACACCAGTGCCATGTTCTCATATTGCAAGAGGATTTTGTGAATGAGATGTCAATGATTCAGCAATTAATTAAGCTGGCGGGTCATGTATGCCTTTTCCTTTCCAAGTTCCATTATGAACTGTGAACCAGATTGAGATATGGTGTTTTGGAAATTATTGTAAGTTAATCACACCCAGAAGAACCAAAACCCAATTTAACTTGATCCATTTCTTATTTCTAGGCTTTTGAAATATTGTAGATGGTAAATTCACAGCTGTAAAAAAAAACTTGTCCCTTAGTGTCTTGACCTTATACCCTCACCATCTAGTCTGATTCAGGTGTTTTTTTTTCCTGGAAAACTTGGCAATATACAATGATCATCAGATGCCATACTGGTACTTTTTTTGTACTTTTTTTTTTTTCTGTTCACTCACAAACAACTCTGACAGGTCAACAGCAAGGACTTCATATCAAACAGGCTGCATTTTTTCTGAAAAAATACAAGTCTCACTGCCAGGTTGGCCTTCCCAAAATACATTAGTTGTAACATGGCTCCTCAAAAGCAGTAGTCACTGGAAAGTGCATGAAAATGGCATATATCTCCCTTTGTGAACATTTTCAACCATTACAAGCTTTTTCAAGGCAGTAAGCTAGATGTTCATCCATGTTTCAAAATTTTATGCAGAATTTCTCAAATGTTGATATCTTGAAATTCCATTCAGATACAATAAATCTACCATTATCAGCTATTCTTTGGTGTAATTTTCACTCCCCCTCACTTCCACCTTGAGCAAGTGGTTGAAATTGTACCTTGGGACTTTTTCAAAGGTTTCAAATGAACTTCACACACTGTAGTCCCTGTACATTGTATTCTTATGAAATGTTGTTCTAGTATCATTGACTTGTATATGAATAGATAACATTAATTGTTACCTAGTTTACACAACTTGAAGACAGGACAATAAAAGTGACCAAGTGAGACTACTGCCTTTTGAAGAAGGCAGCTATGAATGCACATCCAGACTCTGGGGCCCTGTGAACTACTTTGACAAGCATACTCCAATTTTAACAAGCTCAAATTATACACATGTATACTTGTATTCACTATTAGAAGTACATTCAACTACACCAACTCTTTTGAATTGATGTATAGTAAAGCAATTCAGAATTGCTGATGCTTGGAACCAACTCTTTCAAAGCAAAAACAAAATCCTCTTCCCTAATCATCAGCTGCAATTCTGCATCTGATTTCATCTCAGAAATAAAGAATTGTGGAGAGATAGGATAATGTTGATACTTGGTGAGAGTATTTAACTCAGCTGCAAAAAAATCAATTCACCACTCAAATAGGTGTGTAAACCAATTACCTCTTTCCTTCTCAAGCTCAGAAACTTTGAATGAGAGTGCATGAAGCAATGCATCTGCACACAAAGCATAGAAGTCTGCTCCAGTATAATTCAAAGGGCAGTGTGTAGCAATTGAGGAAAGATTGAGACTGGGATGCAGATTGAACCTTCGTGTCAGAGCCTTCAGAATATCCAGTTGAGCTTCATGGGTTTCACAAATCCCCAGATAAAGCATTCTGTCAAATCTATGCAAGTAAAATAAAACAGCTTCTTAGATAACAAGATATAAATATAAATCATACCTTCCAGGGCGCAATAAAGCAGGATCCAACAAGTCTGGACGATTGGTAGCTCCCATCACAAATATATCCATACCTCCTGTGCTCATTCCATCAAGCTCAGCTAAGAGCTGGCTTACAATGCGATCCATAACTCCACCAGAGTCTCCTTGATTTCCTCTTTTAGGAGCTATGGAATCAAGCTCATCAAAGAAAATGACACATGGTTTAGCATCTCTTGCACTTTGAAAAACCTGGCGAACATTGGCCTCAGATTCACCAATATACATGTTCAACAGCTCAGGCCCTTTAACTGAGAAAAAGTTCAAGGAGCAAGAAGTTGCCACTGCTTTAGCAAGTAAAGTCTTTCCAGTTCCTGGAGGTCCATAGAGTAAAACACCTGCAATTGGTCATAATTAATTGCCATCCAAAAGTCAAGAAGTTGAACTCAACCTGATCTCTTTTTCAATCCATCCTGGAACAACTCAGGATGATCCAATGGCAACTGCACTGTGTCCAGAATCTCTTTCTTAACAGAACCCAATCCCCCAATGTCTTCCCAAAGCACTGTTGGAATGCTTGGGGCACCTATATTGCGAGAGAAAGATGATCTTGCTTTGAGTAAAGCAGTGTGAAAGTGCCTGGCAGAAATAACAGGAGGTGCTACAAGCTGCTGTAAATCGGTGCTATTTCTAATCAGTCAGGACTGCCATAACATGGATTGAAAGATTTAGCTTACCTCATTATAGCCCAGAGATTTGTTTTCTTAATCAGATTGGCCAGAGCTGAGGCAGACAATGCTGCAGTTTGCTTCGCCAGTGTAGCAATAGAGACATCTTGGGCAAGGGATACATCTTGATTACTCATCTGCTCAGACAGCAGGTAAAAACGCTCCTCCTCACTTAATGCCTGAAATCCAAATGTGAGAACACAAAGATTGGTCTTATTAACTAACCACTACCTTGATTTCCATCTCATTGCTGAATGAAATGCTTTCAGGCATTTTCTCCCGCTCCACTATTGCAAGAAGAATAGACTGCTGGCTCTGAGATGTATTTGCATCATCAACACACTGCTGCAATGTTTGAAATATGAGTGGCACTGAAATGTAAGCAATCAGTTCACAATAGTATGATGTAAATGAGAATGAGAATGAACCTTCTCTGCCATCTACAGTGTTTGCCATGTGACTCAATGCTTCAGCATGGCGGAGTACAATCAAGCATGGTGAGCACAATATGGCATTTGCCACTTGCTCTTGTAGTGAAACCTGGGTTTTGGTAGGTGAATCCAACAAAACATCATAACAGTTGATCTACCAGACTTTTAAGTAACTAGATCTTAAAAGAGGGAACTGACTGCGTACCTCTACAAGATGCATCTGGAGATGATGGGCAATATGCACCGCCACTGAAAATTTGCCTGATCCCCTTGGACCTGTTAGCGAAACTGTAGTCTGCACACCCAGATTTCTTGCATCAAGTAACATAGCATTTGATAGCCGAGAGACCTGGTGAGATATTCCAGAAGTTGGCAATAATGTCAGCCATGCATGACCTGAAGGGCCGGGAGGTTAACAAGGAAACTGTATGAATACAAAATGACACCCACGGAGTTGACAATAGTCATAGGTATCTGGAACTCTGATATTCTCTACCCCGACTTGAGTGATCTTGGTTATACTCGCATCAACGAAGCAGCCAACATCAGATTGTCCTTGCATCGGGACATTAAGCACTTCACAATCCAGATCCCGAACGACGAAATAGACCAGAGCAAATGAGCTGCTGTGCGTAGCAGGCCCCATAAAGTCGCCTGGGTGTAAGGTGTGATGAGGATCCAGTAAATGGTCGATGTTGATTTGCAATGGGAGAATATCCCCGTCTTTCACCAGACGCTTGGATGATCCAAAGTATTGCTGTAATGCATCAAGAAATAGTGGTTCATATTGGCGATGGATTGAGAAAGGGGAAGCCACCCTCGCCAATGTAACACACTTCGCTGTTGGGATGCCAAGGTCACGTGGCGACAAGCGGACCATAATTTCCCGACAACCGCGTGGGCACAAGTTATAGAAAAGGGCAGGCGATAACATAGCAGACCGTCTGTGCGAATTCCTCAAGGCTCCGTCGAAGGCACCAATACGTAACAGACGATAGGTTACCGGAGAATCGATTGGCGAAACTAGAACCTGATTTTCAGGTGAGATTATGGATTATGGGCGCGGAAACCTAAGCAAATCAAAAGGACGTACCCAGTCACCATTCAGTACTCCTAGGGGACGCATGTCACTTGTGCGAAGGTAGACGGTAAATTGATCCATATCAGCGTCAATGGGTGATTGCAATGGCTGTGGAAAAAACACAGCGTCTGAGTGCTCAGCTGTTTCAATGTCAGCTAGATACACATCTAGTGCCTCATTATTTACTCACAGTTTTCGTCCTCCCGGGACAAGAGTGCAGGGGAGGATAATACGGAAGAGATAAGAAACGATTCGTTGATCTCTAGATTCTCGTGACCAACTCCGTTATCCGCTTCATCCGATACCGCGCTTGATTGATCCAACAATGTCACCACGAGGTGTGTTGATTCCCGCTTCGCGATACCTTGCCTGTAAGGCAACGCAAGGCTCACGGTGTATCCGAAGTCCGAAGTCCGAAGTCGAGACGCTGGCCCACATGTAGAGAAAGTACTCGCAGGGATAAGGATGTCCTCTCCATCACGGATGATGAGGCGGGATTCGAAGATCCAGTTTTCGAACACAGTTCCATAAGCGGTAGCTGCTAGGTAGGCCTCCTGGTGTTTTGTGGTCAAAACGACCTCCGACAGGACAATGTCGTCCGTAGCAGACAAAGTCACAGATTTAGAGAATCCGTCTAAGCTTGTCTGTAAAGGGGAGAAAATGGTCGGATAAACGACCAACCAAGCCGGGGGTATGGCAATCTCGGACACCTGTACACGATGAATGACAAGAAGTGGAGTCACAAGTCAACACGCACAGTTGGATCATGGATAGCCCAACAAGTCAGAGCCGTCATACGATCGGAAAGTGACCCGGTTGGATACTGACGCTTCGGTTTTATGGTTACGATTTTGCATGATTCACCAGAGAAACAAAGAGCGTCCCAAATATCCTGAGAGACGAGCACCGTGTCATCGATGGCGGCCTCCACAGTACTTTTTACAGAAAATCTGGCCTCAGCAGTGGGATCATGATGGAAGAATAAGCTCATGCTGAAGTGGATGTGGGAGACTGGGAGTGACGATATGATTGATGTTGACTCGGAGCAAAGATTATATAATCAAACTCTGCGCAGTGCAACCATGAATCGAGGAGGCACGAGAGGATTTGGCCGAGGCGGAGGCGGAGGCAAGTTTGAACGTTACCCCAGTCACTGGGCCAGTTTATCTAGAACACTTACTTTGAATGCAGCTCGTGGGCGTGGCTGGGGTGGTGGCCGGGGTGGCTTCCAGCAGCGTGATCATGGACCGCCGGACAGTGTGCTAGGTACTCCTCAGCATCTGTCCGATTCTCCCGCTCATCTATATTGACAGAGATAGGTTCATTCATGCACGCTGTTGAAGATGAGATGCTCTGTACCTCCTTGGTTTCGGACAAAGTGCCTTATTTCAATGCTCCCATCTACCTCCAAAACAAATCAGTCATAGGAAAAGTGGACGAGATACTCGGTCCCATAAACGAGGTGTATTTCTCAGTAAAAATGGGCGAAGGTATGGTAGCGACCAGTTTTAAAAAAGGAGATAAAGTCTACATCGGAAGCGACAAACTGCTACCCATCGAACGTTTCCTGCCGAAACCAAAGGTGACAGGTAGGCGTCCATCTCAAAAGGCAAAGAAGACCAATAGCTAATATGGTTGTTCGCTATCCAGGAGTCTCCAGTAAGTCACAGTGACTTAATCGTTGACTCCCTTGGCTGAACTATTTCCAGAACGTGGCCGGGGCGCCGCGCGTGGTACACCTCGCGGTCGAGGGAGTTCAGGAACCCGAGGGTTTCGCCGAGGTGGTGGTGGTGGCAGAGGTGATCGTGGTGGTGGTGGCGGTTTCAGGGGTGGCGGCTTCAGGGGTGGTTACGGATTCCGTGGTGCGAGAGGTAGTCGTGGTTCATAAATTTCCGTTATCTTTAGAGAGAAAATTGTTGGAATCGACGTAACGTACTAGCAGTTCGTTGTCCATCTCACCAGCATACTCAAGGTCTCGGTGCCTTAACTTCAGTAGATACGTATGTAACACTGTCTGCTCGATCGCGCTGTAACTTCACAGTCTGGAATGTTATTGAGATCCTCATTGAAACTGAGACGCTGCTATAATAATGTCAAAACGTACCTGTAAGAGATAGGGCACCACAGAAGCAACGTTCAACAAAGTTTGCTGAGATTCACAGTCGACCTGCTTGACTACGACACATCTTAATACCCATGGACAATAAAGCACTAGGAACCTACGTTCAACGTCGGAATAAGTATCGGATCCCTCCGATGATTCCAAGTTGCCGAGGTGATGTCGTCCCAAGCTTTCCATCACCAACTTTTCGATCTCTTGCGGCCTCGAGCGCCGGCGGTCCGCTATTTCTTTGTCCCACTTTAACCTCTGGTCTGACAACGACCAAATGTGCCGGTCTAATGCTTCGTCGAATGGCTCCACATCTGCGCTTGTGAGCAAAGAGCATGAACCCTTACATGAATAGTAGTCGACTCACTATCCTCATCACTACATGGACCCTCTGTAGTACGTCCATTTACACGCAAATTAGGACGGGCAATGTCAAAAAGGTCCTCGAGGAACTACCAATTGTGCTATGATCAGCATGTGCAAGTACAAGCCACTGCGAAATCACCTGATGAACATACGGCAATAGTGCATCCTTATCCCCGGTTTGCCCACGGGATTCAAGTTCGGCCTCCAAACGAGCCAAGAGGGCATCAGACAAGTTATGCTGAATCTGTCTCCAATCCTGCTCTGTTTCAATGGAGACTTTTGGAAGATCTTCGCGTGTGTCCATGACTCAGTGACACACTAACTTACAAACACCAAACACGCGCAATGATTGTTTGGAGATTGGTCACGCTGGCTCAGCCGCTCCATAAAATTTTACTTACTTTTCCAAGGAGATGCTTGGGTGCTTCTCGCATTGACGACTCGAAAGTCACATCTCCAGAAGCATTGTAAGTGTCCTTTCCACCTCTTTCTTCCATCCTGCTAACCAGTCTGGCAGTCGACTCTGCCAGAATAAGTTCACGTTGTGATGAATCATTATTCCCGCCATTCTGTGAGTTGGGACCAGCATGCCCCGTCACCCAATGAAGTTCCACTTGGTGAGGTTGCGAAAGCTAAAGATATGGTTGCCCTCTGTGAGGGCCTAGTCACCGGGAAAGTGTTCTGTTCGTCGAATCTTCTATTTCAAGCCACCTCCATGTGGTCATCACCGACCCAGGATAGCACTGGAATTACACCACCTACCCACTGGCATCCGAACCCTTGTCGCGCGCTGCACCTCATGAATTATCAGTGCAATGATTGACATAGGGCAACGTGCCAGTGGTGAGCTGGTCAGTTGGTTACTCTGACTACTCGCCAAAGATATGTTCGTGATTCGCAAGAACAAATCCCGGGCATCTTGTGCATTTGATAATGGCTTAGATACGGAGCTGTTTCACTGCAGCATGATCCTCGCCAAAGTTCAAAAACTCAACCATAGAGGTTTCTGGTGGGATCTCGTGGGCACTGAGGCCAAGAAGGCATTCAAGGACGCCTACGTGAATTTTCTGGATATCCATGGGGTCCTTTGTCCAACAGATTGATAGGAAGGCGGTTCATCAATTGAGGCAAGTTGTTTGCTTTGAAATGCGTCTCTCATTGATGTTGATATCCCTATGCAGCCTAAATGAATGGACAATGCAACACTAGTAGCGGAGTGTTGCCATCTTCAGCCGGCTATTGGTAAAGTCATTCCTATCTATTTCAGGTCAGTTAATCCTGGGCCCGGTTGTGCCGATTACATGTCCCAGATCCTGATATCTGACAAGGCTTGCGCTGAGCAAGATTGAGAGGACTATTCCGAAGATCGGTGGTGCACATGAGAGTTCCTTGAATCCTCTTCCTTACATTGCAATTGTAGCCGACCTTGGCCTCAATACATCTAGACGGGAATTGACCTGGCGAACGACCGAAGAACTGTCTCTTCGCATCCGGGTTTGCGTGCTTACCCAGACACGTATCGGTTCTTGAATGACCATGATTCAAGGGTGATCAAAGTGTTTGAATACCTGGTTGAGCGGCAGGCGATGCCTGGGCCAGAGCGACTGGTTGCAGAGTATTTGTGAGACAGAATAAACTACGGCAACTCTGCTGAAGCGCGATACATAGAGGTGGTCGCTCGCTCCGATAGGTACTCATACCTCGCGATCCCATCCTCTGTAACGTCGTCAGTGCCTACATCACCTCGACAGACTAGAGGAGACAATGAACGACAGGACGCTCAGAAACAAGTTTTCAAGTGTATCCGGTTTTCTCTGTGCGTCTTCGTTGTCTCATCGTCATGTGCCAAGAGTGAGGTGCAGTAAGCAGTACATCCATGCCAGTCTGCTCATCCTTTGCATTGACGAAAAATGATTATTCTTCGTTCTCAACGGATATGAGCTGAAAGCACGGGCATAAGGTGAACGAGCAGGAACACTTCAGCCTCTTGGTAGAAGATCACTGCAGAAGGTCGCCTGGCAATAGCAAAGAATAGAAGGAGTTAGTTGAGATGATGGCAAACTGGCAGAGCAAGAGTGGCGACTGGTGGCTACTGGGTTGACTGCTCAGCGCTCAGCACTCAGCACTCAGTGCTTCGGACCTACTCGCCGGTGCTCGGAAGCGGAAACGCCGCCAGTGCATTCAAATTGATTCAATCATGTGACCTAGACGCGAGCACGTGCCAAGAAAATAGAATCACGTGATTATGAAAACGCACACTGTCACGGATGTCACGTCACGCCATAGTACTGAGGGCGTGTCTCGACCACGACCACGACCACGACCACGACCACGATCTCCACGACACTGGCCCTCGAATGGCCGAAAACATCTATAGCAAGGGGACCAGAGTCTGGTTCGAGGACAAAGAACAGGCTTGGGTGTCCGCAGAGGTCACCAGTGTCACGAAGGGCAATGACGACGGTATCAAACTCGTCTTCCTCGACGAGCGCGGCAAGGTACGCGTCCATCTTTCCTTTGTCCCGCCCTCATCATCCAACCACCTCTCACTAGGAAATCGTCTTCAATACAACCGGAAAGGATATCAAAGCCGGAAAGGAAGGTCTGCCTCCATTGCGGAATCCCCCATTACTGGAAACTGCGGACGATCTAGCCACGCTTTCCCACCTCAACGAGCCTTCGGGTAATGTGCTCCGCACTACCTCCTCTCCGCTGTTATTCTAATATTTCACGCAGTATTGCATACGATCCGTAATCGCTATGCCCAGCACAGCATATATACCTATAGTGGCATCGTCCTCATTGCTGTTAATCCGTTCCAACGCGTCACTCTTTATGGTCCGGAGATTATCCAGGCCTATAGTGGCCGAAAGAGAGGCGAGCTTGAGCCTCATCTCTTTGCCATCGCCGAGGACGCGTACACTGCAATGGCAAAGGAAGGCATGGGTCAAACTATCATCGTGTCCGGAGAGAGGTACCTTCCTTATCTCTCTCAGTCATCCCTTTCTCATATACTTCACAGTGGTGCAGGTAAAACTGAGTCCGTATGTCATCTTCAGTCACTGGGTCTATTTTTATTCTAAGGTCTATCTAGGCCAAGTTCATAATGCGATATATCGCATCGATCAACCCCCCTGGCTCTGGAGCCAAGGCCAAGACAAAACTATCCCTAGACGAGTCAACTGAGATAGAACGCCAGATCCTAGCTACGAACCCGATTCTCGAGTCCTTTGGAAATGCCAAGACGACACGTAACGACAATTCGTCGCGTTTTGGAAAGTATATCCAGGTTAAATTGCCCATTTTCATGTGCAAGTTGTCACTTCAACTGACTGCTCCTTAGATTCTTTTCGACGGAAAACCGGAAATCGTCGGTGCACGCATTCGTACATACCTTCTAGAGCGGTCGCGTATCGTCTTTCAGCCAACTACAGAACGAAACTATCATATCTTCTATCAACTGTGCGCGGGTGCCCCACTAAAGGAGCGGAAAGACCTTGGGCTAGATACGGATATTACCAAATTCCACTACCTCAAGCAAGGTGGGCCTACTTCAACACCGATTGCAGGTGTCGATGATGCCGAGGAATTCCGCGCCACTCAGCAGGCTCTTTCGACTGTTGGCATTAGTGTTGAGAAACAATGGGCCGTTTTTAGGCTTCTCTCTGCTCTTCTACATCTCGGAAACGTCAAAGTTACCCAGGCACGAAACGAATCTTCTATTGATGAGCAAGATCCGTCTCTCCTTTTGGCCACTCGATTCTTGGGGATCACTCTTTCTGAGTTCAAGAAGTGGACGGTTAAGAAGCAGATCATTACGCGCACCGAAAAGATCGTCACTTCTCTGAATGCCGCGCAGGCAACGGTAGTCAGGGATAGCGTGGCGAAATTTGTATATGCATGTCTATTCGAATGGCTGGTTGCTATCGTCAACGAAAGCTTGGCCGGAGAGAATGGAGATGCTGCCGAGCGTGCGGAGATGTTCATAGGTGTATTGGATATATATGGGTTCGAGCACTTCCAGAAGGTAGTCCTTACCCCTTTGCAACGGCACTCCTAGCTCATCCCTCTGTGCAGAACTCTTTCGAGCAATTCAGCATCAACTACGCCAATGAAAAACTGCAGCAGGAGGTAGGACTGGATTAAGTTTTTTTAGGGGCGTGTCTGACGTTCCCCGCTTCTAGTTCAACTCGCATGTGTTCAAGCTTGAACAGGAAGAGTACATGAAGGAACAAATTAACTGGACGTTTATTGATTTCTCAGACAACCAACCGTGTATCGACGTCATCGAGGGCAGGCTTGGTGTCCTTTCTCTCCTTGACGAAGAATCCCGTTTACCCTCAGGCAGCGACGCTTCTTTTCTGCAGAAACTTAGCGCGCAACTGTTGAAGCCGGCCAATAAAGCTGTTTTCAAGAAGCCCCGGTTCGGAAATTCTGCGTTCACGATTGCACACTACGCGTTGGACGTTACGTACGAGGTTGACGGCTTCCTGGAGAAGAATAGGGATACGGTACCAGACGAACATATGGTACTGTTAGCAACCACCAAAAATCCATTCTTAAAGGAGGTTTTGGATACGGCTCTCGGCTCAGTCAAATCGGCGGACAAGTCTACCGATCTTCCTCATCCTGGTTCTCCTTCCCTTTCTGATTCCGGTAGCGGGGGATCTCGTCGGTCGTCAATCATTCCGGATCCAGGTCGCTCAACATTGGTAGCCTCCACAGCAGGCACCGGACCGAAGAAACCGGGCGCAGCAATTAAGAAACCCACACAAGGGTCGATATTCAAAGCATCCCTAATCACGTTGATGGACACGCTCAGCATCACGAACGTCCACTACATTCGATGCATCAAACCGAACGAAGCCAAGAAACCATGGGAATTTGTACCCTCTCAGGTCTTGGGACAGCTCCGTGCTTGTGGTGTTTTGGAGACTATCCGCATCAGTTGCGCTGGATACCCTTCTCGTTGGACTTACGAGGAATTTGCGGAACGGTGAGTAACATTTTGATCTTGAGTGCCCAACTCAAATAGCACTCTAGATATTACATGCTTGTCCCATCAGCAGATTGGCAACCTATGATACAGAAACTAGAGCTTAGACCTCTGTGCTCGCTTATCTTGGAAAAGACGCTCAACGACCCTGACAAGTACCAAGGTGGTCTTACTAAGATCTTCTTCCGCGCGGGTATGCTTGCTGCGTTGGAGTCTCTCAGATCTGAAAGACTTAACGCCCTCGTCACTATTGTGCAAAAGAACATGCGACGCCGCATGGCCGTTAAGAAGTACCAAGAACTCCGTAGCGCTACGATCAAAATTCAGACGTGGTGGCGTGGTATCTTGGCAAGGCGGCTGGTAGAGAGTATCCGCAGAGACGTCGCTGCAAGAAGGTTACAGGCTGGTGTTCGAAGTTTCCTTCAAAGGTCGAAGTTCCTCCAAGTTCGCCGATCAGTTATTGCTGTGCAGAGTTGTAAGTTCCGAACGTTACTGCATGGACTCGTTGTATCAATGTGTGGCGCGTCTAGGTGTTCGCAGTGTACAGGCGCGGCGAGCCTTTAGGGAGACGAGGACGTTACATGGGGCTGTGCTGCTGCAATCGTTGTTCCGTGGACTGTATGTCGCCCTCCTTTTTTCCCTCTCGTTTAGCATCCTGACGGCCGATATACAGATTATACCGTCGTTCCTACCGATCCGTTACAAGACGTGTAATCTTCATGCAATCTTGCGTACGACGACGCCTCGCGAAGAAACAACTCAAAATCCTTAGGACTGAGGCGCGCTCGGTGTCTAAATTCAAGGAGATCTCCTACCGCCTCGAGAACAAAGTTGTGGAACTTACACAGACGCTGCAGAAACGGACAGAAGAGAAAAAAGCTTTGCAAACCCAACTCGAGGAGCTTGAGATACAGATCCAACAGTGGTGTTCGAAGCACGAAGAAGTAGATGCCAAAGCCAAGTCTCTTCAAACCGCGTTGCAGACTGCGGAGGCTGAGTTGTCTCGCCGCGAGGAGCTCCTGCAATCAAAAGCTGACATCGAAAAGCGCCTAGAAGATGCAATCGCCAAGGCAGCGGAGAAGGAGGAGGCAATTCAGAAATTGACCAACGAAGTGATCGCACAAGCTGCTCAGCTACAATCACAGGAGAAATCATTTGCTATCTCGCCAATGAGATCGACAGAGGACCTTTCTGTCATTACTACCCTCAAGAATGAAGTTAGCAATTTACGTGAACAACTCAATCGTGCCAATGCGTACAATGCTCTGACGAGAGGTGCCCGAGAGCCCCCGACCTCTCCAACTTTCGTCCCGGCGCTCCGCATCCCTGAACCCAATAGTGCAAACTCTCTTTCACTGGTACCACCCGTCCAACCCAATCGCCATCAACGAAGGCACAGCTCCGCAGGTGTTCTTCAGCTTAGCCCCTCCGCGTATGGAACGTCTGGAGATGAGGTGATGATTGATGTTAAACGTAGCCAAGCACTTAGCCAGCGGGCAGTCTCTGTTGCCTACGATGGGGAGGACAACATTCTCCGGGTGCGGACCAATGGTGCAGCCAATCTTCGCAGTTACGACGACATGGCGGAAGAGAAGATCGGACTTATGCAAGATATCAAGCGTTTGGACGAAGACGTTCTTATGGGGCTTATCAGGGGTTTGAAGATTCCTGCACCTAGCACAACGAATCCGTCCGCAGTGAAGGAGATTCTCTTCCCAGCAAATCTCATCAGCCTCGTCACCAACGAAATGTGGAAATATGGCCTCATTCCAGAAAGCGAGCGCTTCTTGGCTAACGTCATGGAAGCTATTCAAGCGCATGTTATGGTTGGTTCTCACTTGCATTATTTGGATCACTTCTGACGTATCGACAGTCATTCAATGGAGAGGAGGCCATCATTCCTGGTATCTTCTGGCTTTCCAACGTACATGAGATGCTTTCTTTCATTTGCGTCGCCGAGAGTGATATGGTACAAGGCATCGGTCCAGGAGAAGAAAATGCAGTTCGCGAGTTCGACTGGAATGACTACGAACGCCTCGTCACCGTGGTTAAGCATGACCTTGGTAGCCTCGAGTACAACATCTACCACACTTGGATGCAGGAGACCAAGAAACGTCTTTCGAAGATGGTAATACCTGCACTGATTGAGAGTCAGTCTCTCCCAGGCTTTACTACGAGTGATGGGGGTGGACGGTTATTCAATCGAATTCTCAACACGAACAGTCAACCAGCGTTTAGTATGGACGACATTTTGAACTTGCTGAACAAGGTCTGGAAGAGTCTCAAGAGCTACTATGTCGAAGATTCGGTGGTTCACCAAGTTCTTACTGAACTGCTCAAGTTGGTAGGCGTCACGAGCTTCAACGATCTTTTAATGAGGAGAAACTTTTCTTCATGGAAGAGAGGTACCTTTTTTTTGTCTGATCTTGACGTGATGCTGATTTTCATTCGTTCAAAGCCATGCAAATCCAGTACAACATCACACGGATAGAGGAATGGTGCAAGTCGCATGATATGCCAGAGGGCACACTCCACTTAGAACACTTGATGCAAGCCATCAAGTTGTTGCAACTGAAAAAGGTCCTTGGACACTTTACCCGTCATTCCAAGTCCTGACCCAAAATGACAGGCAACGCCCGCTGATATCGAGATTATTTATGACGTTTGCTGGATGTTGAGTCCTATGCAGATACAAAGGATGTGTACCAACTACTACGTCGCGGAATACGAAGTGGGTTCATCTTTTCTCGCCCGCAGTAGCGTGACTCTCATCCATCGTTATAGAATCCTATTTCCCCTGAAATTCTGCGCGTCGTCGCCTCTCGAGTACAAGCAAACGATCGTAATGATCACCTCCTTCTCTCCCCCGAAACAGAGGAGGTTGGACCATATGAGCCCCCATACCCTCGCGAGGTTTCGGGACTTGAGACGTATGTCCCAGCATACCTCAACGTGCCTCATCTTCGCCGGTTAGCTGCCCTTGTCGCATAGAGCACTTCTCTGCTATGTTCGTCTCTGCAGCTGTGGACATTGATTTTGCCTTTGCTGTCCGTTTACACTATGTACTTTTTCCCCTTCGGATAATAAAAATGCAGTTTCCAGGTAGACTCCGGGTAACTTGTATTGCAGGTAAACAAGTAAACAAAAAGGGCCAATAGAGGACCCGTCGAGTTATCCGTCTGACTGTGAGCAGGCCAGCAAGACCGTCGATCCATCATCAATTTGATGCGTTAATTCCAAAGGATTCAACAGTACACGGCTTCCGCTTTCGGTAGACAATTGTTGCAGACACAGAGTCTAAGTTGCCTGAGAACCACTGCGAAGAGAAATCGTGAAAGGAGGAAAAACTCACGGAAACCATATGAGACAAGCCAAAATGTTCAGCAACCAAGTCTAGTGCCTTGCCCGCGGTCGTCGTCTATGGTACGTTAGAGAACGAATGTTTGGTACGGACTTGCATCACCTTTCGGAACCATAGAGCTACTTCTTTCGTTGGTCGGTCGTCACCCATCATCTCAAGACGCACCGTTACATGAAGGCGCTGGTCGACAGGCGGCACAGATGTATTGTCCTTGGGGTTTCCAGGGATGGCTTTGTGACGCAATTTCATTAGATTGACTTTTTGCAACTGGGCCAGTTTCTGAGGGTTGGAAGGATGACTCCTCTGTCTAGGTGCTACCACGGGTGTTTGGGACGAGGTGCCGACTGCCGAAAAATTACGCGCAAGAATGGCACGAGCAGTCTCATGCTT
Organism: Leccinum subgranulosum; assembly: GCA_038091575.1. NCBI lineage: Eukaryota > Fungi > Basidiomycota > Agaricomycetes > Boletales > Boletaceae > Leccinum > Leccinum subgranulosum. Next base: position 20,347 of record JBBPOS010000231.1, read on the forward strand.
CACGTTATCCTTCCCGATGGTAAGGCCAGTACACGAGTGAGACTCCATATGACGGTGGCTGCGCGTCGTGTAAGATATCCCGGACGTGGGACGCGGTGTCTATGGACGTACTCGACGCAAAAACCGAGGTGACAGCCAGGGCAGCCAGTTGGAGCGCCGGATTCGACCTCCTGGGTGTGATCTACGGCGGTCAAGCTTATCGCAAGGGATGGCTTTTTGCAGCCTAAGAAGGCGCACGCAGGACGTGCACGGGTGGAGGACGATGAGTCGAGCAGATGCTGCTGCACAAAGGAACAGTCGTGAAGAGACGGCGAGATATGAAGCTTGCAAAACCAATGCAGACAAGTGCATTTGATGGGCAGGAAGTCGAGGACATTGCACGACTGCAGAGCACAGTGCTTGCCGATCGGATTCATATCCATCATGAACGTTGCGAGTCAAGAGCTGATTGGTACACTCAGCGGGTCCGTGGGGCATTACATAACCCAGTGCTACGTAGCTACGTAGCGCACTTTTTTGGTCTGAGAATACAAATGATGGGTGACAATGCGGCAACGTGAAAAATGCGAAGCGGTAAAGACATCTAGTTCTTCCGACGGAAAGAAGACCCTAGAAACAGTGTGATGTTAGCGGGTGCATAATCGGAAGGCTTAACAGACAGAACCTTCCGTCAGTCGAGCCTTTCCACCAGTAGGTTGGCATAGGACGCTCGCACAGGAGCCACACAAAACCACTGATTGTGCATGCGAGAAAACGGTTGTGATTGCAAAGCAACCTACATTTTGGCGGGCATGTGAGTATAGTATTTCGGACGACTGGTGGGAGTGATGACAGACCTGGGCACTTGACATCCATAAAGTAGGAGTTAGGCGATTGTACGAGACGTTTGAGCTTGTGCTGTCTCCTTTCGTGTTCAGCAGAGGGATTCAAGAGATCGATTGCGAGAGGCTATGGAAGTGTGAGGCGCGGGGAGGAGGAGTAGACCGATGGACGTACCATAATTGCGGGAAGTGTGTGGCCTTCTGGACGATGATGATTGTGTACTAGGAGACTGGAAGGTTAAAGTTCGTCGGGGCTTAACATATTTTGATCTCCGCGCGGCTCCGTCCGGGTTGTGTGGTCAATAATAATGCTAATAATAGCTCACGCAGCCAGACTCAACGCCGACAGTCATGAACATCATCGTATGTCCATGCGCACTGCGATGAAGCATTCTAATTTTTATCCAAGGAAACGCTCTTTGGTAGGACTGTTACTCCCGCCGAACGCCTCCGTCAGCACCAGCGGGCACTCACAAAGGCCCAGCGCGAGCTCGATCGAGAACGTTCGAAGCTTGAGCAGAGCGAGAAGAAGCTCGTCGCAGACATAAGGAAGAGTGCAAAATCAGGTCAGATGGTATGTGATCTCCAGCGCTATAGCGACCTTCACCAACCATCTCTATAGAATGCATGCAAAGTTATGGCCAAGGACCTCGTTCGCACCCGAAGATATGTTCAGAAATTCTACCAGATGAGAACACAATTGCAGGCCGTTGGCCTGAGGATACAAGCTCTTCGCAGTAATCAGCAAATGGCGGAAGCCATGCGTGGTGCGACAAGAGTAAGCCCGATATTTCGCATCCATATCTCCCAGTTTCCATAACCACTATTGGTCGGAAGGCCATGGCTTCTATGAATCGTGGTCTCAACCTACCGGCCATCCAGAAGATCATGAATGATTTTGAGAAAGAAAGTTCGATGATGGACATGAAGGAAGAGATGATGTCGGATGCTGTGGACGACGTGATGGATGATGAGGCTGAAGACGAAGAGGAGGAAGGTGACAAGATCTTGAGGCAGGTCCTCGATGAAATTGGCGTCGACCTTTCCCAACAGGTATGGAACATTAATTAGTCTGGGCAGATTACTTGTTGACAAGGTGAAATATAGCTTACCGAGACGCCAACCGGACTTGGTGCTGTGTCTTCACCCCTTACGGAGAGTCGTAGACCCGTGGCAATCGGAGAAACAAGTGGACCATCTCAGGGAGATGACCGCCAAGGCGGTGATGTCGCTGTTTCTGATGAAGACTCCCTTCAAGCTCGTTTGGATGCTTTGCGTCGTGGTTAATTCAAGGATTTATTCTTACAGTATCTTACCCGTTATGCATTGGAATTGATTATGAATTCTGTTGCTCAGGATACTTTCGTCCTGCTCTCAATGATCTCCTGAACTTCATGAGCTACAAAATGGCATGACACTGTACCGCTACCATGAAATGCTCGTGAAGCGCTAATTGAGTAAATTCCGCGATGTAGCTAGTCAATCACACCGATCACCGACAACAATATCATCATATATACTGCCTGAGCGAGTAACCACTTCGGACGATTGGAAGAAAGTTACGAAGGTTAATGCAGAGTGTTCGTGACCACCATTAGCAGATCCCCACCCACTCTTCACGCCTCAAGCCTTCAGATTGACAATATCCTTGGCTTCCTGCATGCTTATCTTCCAAGAAATGCCCGACCCGCTGTAGAATGACTCGACGTCCTCATCCTGATTGAAATGCATTAGTAGCGCTAGCTGAGCACTAACCCTGACTTACACTATCAAGGTTCAGCAATGAGGATATCTGTTGTAGACGGATAAATTTTTCTCGGATGTCACCGAATATTGTCTGAGAGGATAGATATGCCATGATGGCACGGAGATCGCGATCAAAACGTATCGCGCCCAACTATTGGACGAGTCAACAAAACTCTGAAAGATCCAATAGTTTGGGCCATACCTCGGAGTAATGAAGGTTCAAAATGTATTTTTCCCAAGGTCGGAGAATAACGTCGAGAGCAAGACCGAACAGAATGCGATAGTTATTCTCCGTGCAAGCATCCTGCCCCAAGTATAAGCATCAGTCTGAGGAAAACCGTAAATCTGACCTTGTACCCATCCGTTAACCCCTCCCATACCTTCACAAAACGTTTTTTCGCGAGGTCTTGGTATTCCGCTGTTGCGTACCCGTCCTCATCCAGAATGTAAGAAATGTCTTTATAGACGTCGGGTATCAGAGTCCGCAGCCTGGGTCGCATCAACTGGTTGAATAACTGATCTATACCGGCCTAGAGGTGTTGTTAGATTAGTTAAACAATTGCTGCAAGGTTATGCAGCAACTCACTTTTAAAGTCGACTTGAATTTGGTTGTAGAGGCCAGCAAACCTGTTACGATAGTTTTTACTTGTGATTGTTCGGCGTCGAGGAACAACTGTGTGACGCTAGGTTGGGAAAGCAGATCCTTTGTTAGTCTTTCCATATGTGAGCAGGATACGTCGAGGTCATTGAGAAGTGCCTAGCGAGGACGAATTAGGCAGGCGCCCCGGCTAAGGAAGACAAACAAACACACGAGAAAAGTTGATCGACTTTCTTTCTCGGACTTCTCGGTTCGAATGCTTGTACCGACTCGGTAAACATCATCTAGTTTCTTCTTGATACCACCCGCAAAATCATGGTCCAATACGTCCTTGAGAAGCTCAGTGGTCCGTCCCAAGATTCTGAGAGAACCCGTTGACAATAGACGAGTATACACGGTCTTCAGGATATAGAAAACATCATCTGGGGTAGTGGTAGTTGCAGGAGTTTGAGAAAAGTCAGGGCTGGAGAGGTGAAGAGCCTTTGATTACTTAGTGACAATATGATTTGGAACCGAAAGTCATGACAGACGAACCTTGTCGATTGTCGTGCGGATGTACCAGATCTCCATGGGAACGTAGCAGGAACTCAACAAATCTTCGAATTCTCTTTGAGAGGACGTCGCGTCTAACAACGCGACAGGATCAACAGGCAAAGAGGAACAGGCTTGATCGGAAAATCCGGACATTAGCTGCGAGCTCTGGTTGTCGGGATTGCCTTCTAGGTCCACGATTACGTCCTCTTCCTAGATTGGGATTATCAATAGATGGTTTGAGTAACGTTAAGTGCGAGAACACACTTGCAATTGTTCGACAAGGAACTTTCGAAACAGGTTCCATCGACCGCTCATTCCGGCAATCTCGGATAACGTCTTGTCAATCTCCCGTGGATCAACGTCGTCCGTTTCTGCGGTAGTCGAGACCTGTTTTCGCGGAGCAGACAAATGTGTCACCGAACTGGAGACATCTGTCAACTAGGACAGATTGCACTCAGTCAGAAAATAAGTATTAGAAACGGGAAACTTTCCACCTTTCGCTTGATCGATCGATCCTCCCTCCAGGATCCAAGAGTGCTTCGGACCACTCGGTCACACTCCTCTAGTAACCTTTTGATGACACTTTGCATATTTTTAGACCCATAATACTTCTCCACAATGGGTTGATGTTGGTCAATGATCATGGCTACACCTTCGAACAGCGCAGTCAGAACCGTGACATAATATAATGGGGAAGAAGCTGTCGATATGCGGCTCAGCAAAGTGAAAACAAACAATATATAATCCTACTTTTGACAGAAGTGGGTGTCCTTACCCGCACCAAGTCGACGACGAACGCCGCATACGCCTCAATGCCTTCAGCTTCCCAACCAATCACTGGAAACAGTTTGAAGTAGCGGCTTGTCGCGGCTGCATCGCGAGATCGTGATGCCTGTGCAAATTGGTTAAGGAATATTGACAGGAGTTGTTCCCTGGCGGCTTGAAGTGTCTGTACAGGAGGGAGGTGATTTTCTGCGGTGGGCTGGCATGTAATCTAAGTAGTGTATAACAGGGGTCGCAAGAAATGGTATACCACAGAGGTTCCTGCGAATGGACCAGAAATAACTTCAGAGGGCAGCGACATAGCGCGGGCACAATGCCTTGTCGCTGATTCCCAGTCTTGACGCTCAATGCAAGATTGCAATTGTGAAAGGGAGGACTTGATAAACGTAAACCAGGAAAGTTGTCCGCACATCACATAGATAGGAATTACCTTGAGTTCTATAACTTGGCCTACTCGCTCGGCTGCCTGAGCGACACGGCTCATTTCTCGGTCAAGAGTCCTCACTCGCCCACCGACGCGGTCTGCTGTTCTCGCTGTGGCGGAAACTCTACCCGCAAGCTGAGAAGTTTCAAGATACAGGTCATCTAGATGAGGGAAAAGAGCTTCTAGTTGGTGGAGTGAACCTGCGACGGAGGCGCGATCGGAAAGCAGTCCAGCAAGAGAATTAGAGAGTGCTGCTTCCTCGGACTGGTACCAAGACAGACACGACAGGATTTCGTTCAGGTTCGTGAGTTTTCTAGGGTCCTTCTGAGAGCAATTCTCTGCTTGTAGTTGGTTTGCTGAGCCGTTTACATTCATTGGATGGTAGAAGCGCGTCACGTCGCTGTGGGGTATTAATAATAACTAACATCCAAAGACAGAACTCTTCTCATACTTACCAAGGTCACTCGTAAGCTTCTGGCACCTCAAACCCTGCCGATGTCCGAAGAAATATCTCATGTGTTGACCAACGAGGCGATCCCACGAACACAAGCCACGATTACCGTCCGTGTGATCAAGTCTTTCGAATACCGTACGGAGCGCAGCCTTGTCGTCCACAAACTTAACCTCGAAACTACAACAATCGGTGGCTTGAAAGAGATCGTTCGCCAAGGTACATTGGGGTCGCTTCACTCCAACCTTCATCCGATCTCTCCTTCAACTCAGCCATCCAGACTGGACCTGCGTGGCGACCCTACCGCAATGTTGTTCTAGGTGCACACTCCTCATACCAACACGTTATTCCCTCCTTGTTTACTACCAAGCTAGATACTCTCAAGCTCTATGCGAAGGCACACGGTGCAAAGGCGCGCGAGTTTTCTGGTCTGGTAAAAAAAACTGCTCATTAATATCTGTCCAGACTACGAATTTGATCATCAATCTGGACCATGATGAGTGGATCCTGGATGATGACACTATGATCCTAGCAGATGTTGGTCTTGGTAGGTCACCGTGGCAATTAGTCCACTGACCGATTGCTCACTTTCTGAATTCAGAGAACGAAACCGAGGTCAGCTTCTTCAGCCGCAAGGCTTACGAAGACTTCAAGCTTAACCCAGAGGTGAAGCTTTGAAAGGATTGTCAACTGTATGCAATGTCTCTGACCTGAGCGCACGTTCAGGTTCGCTGGGATACAACCTCATAACGGTGGATGTGAATTTCAAGTACTTATGAGTCTGGCAAAGTTCCTTTATGCATATTAATTACGATGAATGTAACAAATGTTGTAAGTGGATCTATGGAGACAACGAGTGGGCAATCACCAGGGTACTAGTAACAACAAATATCAAATGGCGAGCGTCCGTCGATTAACCCGGGGGAACTACTGATTTGAGCATTGTACGCGAGGTTCGCCTTCCTGATCCTCATCCATTCCATCGTCTGCTATGGCGTTAGCTCTCGACCGTGCATCAGGTTCATCGAGATCCACTTCCTCCAAAAGGACGTTCTTGGGGAACTTTTGCAGAGGAACACGAGGGGGAAGGGCCTGTTCTAGTGGTAGAACCTTGGATGGATCGATGCTATCGGGAAATTTAACAGTAAACCTGACGTAGAGATCACCCGGCTCGTGGTGCCGTTGAGATGGCATGCCTTGCGATCGAATGACCTTCATAGAGTCTGATAAAATTTCAAGTAAGAAAAACGAACACGGCGACCAAACGAAAATGTACCGTTTTTGGTCACTTCTCCAGGTACAAATCGGATAAGCAGCGCCCGGTCGTCAAGATGTTTAATCGCAACCTCACCGCCAGCGAGCGCGGTGAGGAGGTCGACCTCGACATCAGTTACAAGGTTATTTTCCTGGCGTTTGAATCTCTCGTGGGGTTTCTCTTCAATGACGATTACGACGTCTCCGGACTGAGCATTTGGCGATTGATCGCTTTCACCTGCGAAGGTGATCGTTTGACCGCCCTTCATGCCTTTGTCTATGTGAACCTCTAGAATCTTCTTCTCCGGCAGGACCTTCTTGCCCTTGCAGTTCGTGCAGCGATCTTTGGGACTGATGAACTCCCCACTTCCGTTACACTCGTCACATCCGGACTGTATTTGTTGGATCATGGGACCCATTTGACGAAGGGTGACCTTGATACCGCGACCACTACAAGAGCCACACGTACGAACGGCACCTTCTTTACCGCCCCTGCCGTTGCACTTTGAACAAAGGGCGTTCCGCGTTAGAGCAAGTTTGGTGGTCTTGCCCACGAAGAGGTCCTCGAGAGACACCTGGACTCGGTGAACAAGATCTTTCGTCTTGCGAACAGCTGGCGAACGGCCACCACCCCCGCCAAAGAAGCCTCCCCCACCAAAGAGTTGGCTGAAGAGATCCTGAAATACGAAAAAAGATAGGGTCGGGGGTCGGGGTAGTGATGAAGAGGGATATCGCTAACCTGAGGATCCATGCCACCCATTCCGCCCTGTTCAGAGAGACCGGCTTCTCCTCGAGCATCGTATAAACTCCTTTTATCAGGATCTGCCAAAACCTCGTACCTGGTGTACATGCATTAGCAGAGAAAGACTGCGAGTGAATTCAAACATACGCATGTGTGACCTCTTTGAATAGCTCGGGGTCACCACCTTTGTCTGGGTGTAGCCGCAATGCTCTGAGAAAATGTGAGGACAAGGAGGGGACATAAAAAAGAAGAAACCCACTTCTTTCTGTAGGCTTTTTTGAGCTCGTTCTCCGAGGCGTCGGGAGCGACCTCGAGCAGATCGTAATATTGCCTGCAATAATAACAAGTCAGCAGAGGAGAACAGCCAAGGGGAACTGGCTGACGTTTCTCTGACCATGGCAGAATGGATGTAATGGGGGAACGAAGAAAGTAAAGAATTCGAACGGGTGACGGTGGCTCTGAGTCTTTAGCCTCCTGGACCGGAATGCTGTACTAGAAAGCTGTGGAACATCCTGGAAATTTCTACACGTCCGCTTTCGGAAGGCCACGCGTTATCGATCCGCAGTCTACAACACGTTACAATTAATAAATACGAGTAGTACGCAAACGTCAATCAAGGCGTGTAACGTCGGGATACACATCAAATCGCCGTTGTGTAGTTACAGGTATCCCCGCCCTGGCAGAGTGGAACACTTGAGGATCTTTGGGAAGATGTTAAACGTCCGCTCGTCAAACAATTGAACCACGCACCAATGTTAAAGTACAGAATGTCCTCGTGCTCGTCAGCTTCTCCAAGCACTTTCCCGCTATTTCATGTCATATCAGCTGTCGGACACCTGCTCGCGGCAGAGTACTCACGATGGATCGACCAGCATAGTGTGGCCGTACTGCATGTATGATCTGTCATTATCTGAATTTCCAATCATCATCACGTCGACCTACCGCCTGATAGCCTGCTTTCGGGTTTCGTGCAGGGCTACACATCGAAAAAAAGACTTGATTATCAACAGCCCTCCAGGAATGTCGCGTTAGCTCGATCGTATTGCACCCATGAACCCGCCTACCTAGCTCGTTGAAGTAGTTCCCAGTGAAGGGGCCCCGTCGTCGTGTTGAACGCCGAAGGATAAATGAGCACTTGGCATCCTGTCGACTAGTATTTAGCGTACTGCTTTCCATTAGTTGTGCAGGCGCCATTCCCAACCTTTTCGTGCAGCGATCATGGCGAGCTCCGGAAAACGTACATCATAGCATATACCGAGACCAACGCGGGCGAAATCTATCGTACGGTTCATCAGATGTCGCAAACATTGTATCCACGTTCACGAGTCCCTACCCGTATCAAAAAACGTTGTAGAAGAGCCACCCGTGAGCGTTTCGCTTTCCTACGCAATTAAATGCAGGTCAGTGACTAGGAGGCAACGCACGAACCTTGAACTTGATTCGTCCAGGGATATCGATGTCAAACAAATGGACCTTGCGATGCATAGCTACGAGTTTGCCTGAGGAGAGTATGAGCGATAAAGGCGAATCATGAAATATGTAAAGTCGTGCCTTCTGGAGAAAATACGGTGCAGGTATTGTAGACCTTCCCGTCAACTGCGTCCCGTTCTGGTATTGAGCCTGAACTATCCATCAAGTCGGTGTTAAGTCACTTCAAGTGTGTGATGTACCTCCAATGAGCCAAATCCGATTTTCCGACGCTGCCTCTGAGAGGACTTTGACACTCTGACTCTGAGTTTTCGCAGTGTCGTATTCTTGCCCAGGTGTGTAGCCGATGGTCTCGGCGTACACAGGAAAGTGCACATGACCATAGGGTGAGTTGAAGCATTCCTGGTGGCAGTCACAATGTTGAGAGAAGATGAAGGACGAAGCTTATCTTACAGGCAAGACAACGAGGTCTGGCTTCCCGTTGGGGTTCTTGACCGCCCGATCGATCATGTGCCTAGCATGTGTCAGGTTCGCATGCTTGATGTCTGCTTCAGTGGGGTTCTCTGCGACATGAGTGGGACTGCCCAGCTGGATGAGCGCCAACTTGAATTGCTTGAAGTCTGGGGGGTTTGAGGCCATTGTTCGATAGCGGGTAGATAAGCCAGGGGTTGATGCGCGACGAAATAAGGACAGCATGGAAGATAAATATGTACGATCAAGCGCAGTACTTGCTTCCCACACCGTACGAACGACGTTCACCGTAAGCCTCACTCGAAGCTGTTTCGATCGAACCCATGACTGAGCTCACATGGGCAGCCATAATCTATGCCAGTTGTTGTTATCTACAACCCTGTCTGTGGTGATTCTACCGCAGAGCAGTTCTTCAATGCCCATGTCATCCCCCGCCTTCAGACAGGTACCGCAGACCAAATCCCTGTGCAGGTTATCCGCACTAGTGCCCCTGGTGATGGAGGGAGACAGGTTCTTGATCTCCTCAACAAGCACAAAGGAGAGATCACCGTGGTGCTAGGCTCTGGTGATGGTACTCTTCACGAGATAGCGAACCATCTTGCCTTTACAGCCGATGGCGAGCAGTCCTTTCCCATTCGCTTTGCACTCGTTCCCTGCGGGACAGCAAACGCTCTTTATGCGTCCTTGTTCAGCCCCCACACTGCAGAAGAGCCGATCGCATATAGATTGCAATCTTTGGACGCCTTCCTCGCCGCCTCGACATCAAGGTCACTAATTCTCTCTCTCACCTCATTAGTTGGCCCTCCGGGTCCGCACCGTGACTTTCCCGATCCCCGGCCTATTACATCGGTTGTCGTCACCTCCACAGCCTTGCATGCAGCCATCCTCAGGGATTCAGAGAAGCTCCGTAAGGAAATTCCTGGCATCAAACGATTCAAAGTCGCGGCGCAGCAGAATATTACAAAGTGGTACGCTAGTCGTGTCAAACTCTTACCCATCCCATCATCTGGTGTCGTCCATACCTATGATCTACAAAAGGGCGATTTTGTTCCTGTTGGCGACCCGAGATCTGCGCTGGACGTGCAGGGTCCATTTGCATACTTCTTGTCTACAATGAATGTTGATCGATTGGAACCCGAGTTCCGCATCAATCCTATGATATCAAAGCATCCTCCGACAGAAACTTCGATGGATGTACTCATGATCCGTCCCCACCGTGATCCAACGTTCGTCATGGATACCCCCCAAGCAAGGGAGAAGTTCGCAGAGAAAGTTGTTGCAGTGCTCACTTCGGCATACCAAGATGGAAACCACATAAGTCTGCGTTACTTGGAGAACGGGGACATTGCACGAGATGGTTATGGGAATACGGTCGTTGAATATTTCAGATGCGGAGGCTGGGAATGGATGCCTGTTTGTTGGTTTTCTTCCTGTTTTCCCGGTCACTGACGTCTCTTAAGGACGAAACCGACGAGGACGCGCATTTCGTGTGTGCAGATGGCAGTATCTTCGAAATAGAGAAAGGTGGCCGAGCTATTTGTAAGGTCGCATCACGAACAGATACGACACTGAGGAATTTCCATGTTTACATCTAAAGTTGCCGCTATAGTACACCACATGTTCGAAGGCCGCTGATATCAGAAGTTCAGGTATATCACTCAATTCACTGGCAAGACCTTGAGGACGGCGGCACTAGCTTCCTTGTGGCATTGCTCGATGGTTTGGTTACTATTGATCTGTAAATTGGATCAGCATACCGCCGACGACAATCTTGAACCCATCCATACCTTGACAACCTTGCCCTGCTTGTCGAGGTACTCTATAACTGGTCGTGAGAGTTCGTTGTGGGTTTCTGAAATTTGTCCGATCTTTGATCAATATTTGCGTCACAGAAAAAAAAAAAACTTACGGAAACGTTTCTTGAGACTTTCGATGTTGTCATCTTCACGCCCACTAGTTTTTCCCCGTTCCAGGATACGCCGTATCATTGTATCTTCGTCCGCCTCAAAGACCAATACCTGAGATGGAGAACACACCTTCCGAGGCCAATATCAGCAGCTAAGAAGCGATATGCAACAGGGCATGTGATTGCTTGTCATACCGTCTGCTCGAACGTTAAAGCCTGATCCATTTTACGCGGGAATCCATCAATAAGGAAGCGACCGTTGCCGTTTGTCCACCCGGGACCTGATCGTTTCTCCAGCTCTCTAGACATAGCGATCTCCAGAAGCTTAATGGTGACTTCCTGCGGAACTATGGTACCTCCACGGATGCAATTCCGGATCAGGTCACCGTACTGTGAACCCTCTCGGTTTTGTTCTGCGCGCAAGAGATCACCAGCTACGGCAACCGCGTTGATTAGCATGTTAGTGTCGAGTACTAAACGGTGATTCACCTGATAGATGGCTGAAATTGAAGTCATCTACGAGTCTTTTGCACTGCGTTCCTTTGCCTGCAAAGTTATCAGATCATTGAGGATTCCAGTTTTCCAAACTTCAAACTTCACCTGCACCGGGTCCTCCGAGCACATATATCACGGTAACTTTCTCCGAGTCGAATACAGGATGCGTAGCACCATCTGCAGTCGATGACATTGTGTGCTGATAATCAGGATTGGTGTACAGTTATACTGATACCGCAATTCGGATTGTTTGTCCTGGTGTGCGTCCTGTTTCAATCCATAGCACTCAGGCACGACACTAAATTCACCAAGTACAAGTTCTTGCCACTCGATTGCCAAGGACCCTCTCAACGAATCATTCCAACAAGAAAAAGAGAGAGTGAATCCAGCACCCATGGACGAAGGTATCATCAGAATAGATCATGGTTCAAATGTCTACGTTGTACGGTCGTGCTACCACGAAGATGGGCACGACCTAGTGGCCTTTGGAGGTGAGCATTCTGTTGAAGTCTACCAGATAGTCAGCGAAATCCCTTGTTTTTCCACCCCTTATCACTCAACACTTATTATCACAGAGTCCAACATCTGCCCAGCGAGTAGCTTCATTCCATATCGGAACCAGGGTGACCGCCTTGGCCTGGTCACCCTGCACACTCTCCCCCAGCAGTAGCGATCATTGGCTCATCGAGTCTGTTCTAGTTGCTTCTAGGACAAACTTGAATATCTGATATATAATCCACAGGATTGCGGCAGCTGGGGTAGACTTTGGTCTGCACCTACTGACAAAGACCGCCTCATCCAGCGAATACATATTTCCTTTTGGTGGAGGCCTGAGTGGGCACCATGGTAAAGTAAATGATATGTGCTTTTGTGGAGGTCGCGATAAAGATAGCGCACGTTACGTCGCTTCTGTGTCTGGTAGGTACCTTCAGAATCCTTGGTATTGAGAGCTGGTCCACTGATCGGTTGCAGATGACAAGATGCTCATGGTGTGGGATCTCCAACCAACGCTCAACATCTCTTCTGGAGTCTCTTATCCAGAAAATCCTGGTCAGAATGCTTCATCTCCGGCCGATCCTCGACCCCAACCCACTGCCTATGTCATCCCTTTTCCGCACCCTCTCATAACGGTCAACTCGCATCCTGGAAGTAGCAAGGAATTCCTCGTCGCAGATTCCCGTGGCTCCATTTTCCTTACGGATTGGCGTACTGATCCTGCTCTGACTGAACAAGGCAGTTGGAGGCACGCTACATTGCTTGAGCTCATCGAGCCACATGCAGTAGGTGACTCTCTTTTAGGAGCGTCATCCCAAATCATGGGTTTTGCCGCATGGCGTCATGACAACGCCGACATGTACGTGCATGATTCTCGACACACTTACTGTAAATGTGACAAAAGTTGCCCTAGTGTGGGAGCCAGCTATGGGTCACGTTTCGTTGTCTGGGACATGTCAAAATTACGGGGCGGCAAGCCCATACACATGGGAATTAGTTTCCAGGACGGGGGGCATATTTTCCGGTTTGTTTCTCCATATATATTCCAACACACGCAGGATGTTTACAACCGTCGTGTAACAGGTGGTGTCCAACAAACACAGACTGTTTTGCAATTGCCGCTCACTCCGTCAAGAGGGGGGCAGTTCTTCATGTTCACAATATTGGATATGTGCATGCACAACCCAGTGTCATCAATGTAGCTCCCCGCCCACACCGTATCCAAGACTTTGATTTCATGGCACTGCGCGGCCAACCATTGCTTGCTGTCGCTTTTGGTCAACAAGTAGTAGTATTTTCCATTGGAGACGAGTAGTAGAACATGACCATAGACAAAAAAAATACAAAACATGTCTCATAACTAGCTGCTCACCACACGAACGAACAAAGCAACGGTCGAAATGCAAAGACAAAACGCGAGAACTATTAGTGGCGCTCAACCTCAAGATCATTAGCTTCCAACGAAGTTGGCTTGACCGAGTTGTTGGGTGGGACCATAAGGATATTGTGTATAATGAGTAGTCAAGCCTTCGCCATACATGGGATTGCGCAGGCCATCATTCGTTAGCACGTGGTGTTCTTCTCCGCCGAATCCGAGATCGAACAACATAGTTCGATAATAATGGCGATCTTCCACCGTAACATTGATTGGTGGGCCCATTGGAGGTGGATAGGAAACAGGACCATTCTGTGTCTGGAGGCCATAGAGAAACCCATTTGCATTAGCCAGATAGCTTTCTTGAGGACTAGCGATGGGATAGTTGATCTGTGATGCCTGATTCTGTGTGCCTACTTGTGGAGAGGGTGTCGTCTGTGAAGGCGATGCCTGTTCCCCTGACAGTTGCCGTTAGCAATAGCTAAGCACAAATCCAAAAGAAGCCATACTCTGAACAGAAAGGTCAAGGGAAGCGTCATGATGTGATCGATCCCTCACAACACTCGGTCGTGTACGGTGTACATGAATGAGGTGCCACAGGAAACGGGCATGATAGGCGGCAAACGACGAAGTGGGCGAAAAATGGGCAGCTTCGTTGTAAGCTTCGGCTGTCTTCATGATAGTTGTATGAATATCACATGCTGCACCCTCGGGCAACTCGGATTGCAAGCCTGCATTTGAATCTGAGCTTCGCAGTAACTAATGGGTAGTGAGCAACCGTAAAATTTGCTAGAACGTAAATGTTCGTACCTTCAAGAGGAATATTGCAGAGTAGGCGGTCATTACGGATGTAGTTTCTTGGCCATACCTCTGGTGAGGGGTATATAAAAGGTCAATGCCAAAGAACGCTCATACGTACCAGTACACCAAGGTCCCGGAAATCCTTCGAAGCGATCTGAAGAACGTTGAGTGCGTTCTCAAAGCAAGCCGATAGTGCACGCAGGTGACTATTCGTCCGGTTTTCCTATATAAAAAAGGGCATGAGAAAATACGAGGGTAATAGTAGGAAGGCAACTCGCTGGAGCAGCGTCAGCCTGTACACCAAAGCTATTCAGGAAGAGGCTGGAGTACAAGCAAAAAAAGTTGAGGAATGCAAAATGGAAGGATTCGCCATTTGCTGTCGAAGGGTTCAAAAATGGCAAAATGTATGTAAAGTTGCCTCTCACCTCTACGCATCTCATGCTCCCACTTTGTTGTCCACTGTGACAACTTAGCGTTTGCATTCTTAAGTGCCATGTCAATGTTGATCTGGCCACTGCCACCATCGACCAAACTCCGGTTAGTGTGTAGCATATCAGTGGTCTCTGCCTGGCGAACATGTATTGGCCATCCAGCATAGAGGTTAGAAAATTAGCAAAACACTCACTGCGATTCTTCGTAATTGTATGAAAGCGGCGACAATGACATCCTCACACCGTATCGGAGAACCGGCCCTTTCATGCCACGTATCCGCATGTCTTATAAAGTCATCCTGTGCTCAAACGTGTGAAACGCTGAAGGGTCATCAAGGTTTTAGTTACCTCGGGAAGCATCCAGTGGCGCCCAGTTTGCATGCTGAGACTCCGATCATGAACAAATAGTACGAGATAGGTTCTCTCGCGATTCCGTCGTTCAAGGAGCTGAAACTCTGTTTCGTTCGCAGGTGATTTTGCCAAATAACGATTGAGACCGAGTTCGACAGCCATTCGGCAAGCCTATCAGTTGTATCAGTAGAGGAAGGGCTATCCCAAGAGCCACTCTCACGCACGTAGCCAATGTACATCCATGTGCGCTAGCAGGACGTCAGCATATATCCTGTGTGAAACGAAGGGCATTTCAACATACATTGTCGTCCTGCTCTCTCCAATACGTTAAGCAGGCAAAGGCCTGAACCACTTCGACTCGTTTCCATCCCTCAGAAAACGCACGGACGGCAATTTCGTGTGCGAGGTGAAGACATTCTTTGTAAAGGCTTGGCTCGAAGAATTTACAGCCAGCAGCGACGAGGGTAGTGAACAAAAGGGGACACTTCGAGCGCACATAGTTGACTGAGTGTAATTGGGGATCGAAAAGATTGATAAAGGGATTGAGGCGTAAGAAGATGGCATCAAAGAGCATCTTGGCCTTGTCCTCTGATACAAGGCCGGCTGTGATCGGATCTTGAATTCCAGCTGGGGGTGGTGCAGGTCGTACAGGCTGAAGACTATCCAGATCGCTCCGAATCTGCGACGTGACGGTGGAATAAGGTGGTTTGGGTTCAGGATTGAGAATTGTTCGGAAAAAAGAATTTTCTCTGCGAATGATTTTCGCTGGAAACTTTTCATCCCCACGATCTTCCTCGTCGTCACCTTCGGAGGGGCGATTTCCAGAGGCTAGCGTATACGAAAGGCGAACGTGAGCCGAGAGCGAATGAGTGAGCGTCGTTTGTTACCTGACGTATTGTACTGGTCCATTGGTCGAATGATAGCGCCGAACTGGGTTTCTGCTTGGGGAGAATGGGAATCGGCGGCAGGGAAAACAGAGGACATGGATGTTTCATTCGCCTGCTTAAGTTTAGCGGTGTTCAACCCTTTCTCCAGGCGTCTGAGCATCTTCGATGCCTCAGATAATCTAGGGGGAGTTTCAAAACGATCTAAAAAGTACAGTGTGAAAAGATTTTATCATACTTTGACCCGGGTTTGCGGCCACGGCGATGCTTTTCAAAAATACACCTGAAGTGAAGCGAGATGAATGATCGGAAAGACTTGCGTTGTTTCCTACATACTGGACGTTTGTTCTCTTGCACCTCTGGCACGGCCTCTGACCATCCTCAGCCCCGACACATTTCATCTGACCTGCAGTGAACCAAAGAACGCAAAAAGTAGACAAAGAGCTTACTTTAGCCGCACGGCATACTGTACAGGCTCTAGGGTTCCTTATGATAGGTGATTTGGAGCTGTGTGGCATGCAGGTGAGCACGCGGAAGTGCATAACAGTTCCACAACGTACGCCGATTTTGAGGACTGTATATCCTCAACCTCTGCATGAGCTTCCATTATGTCTAGGTCGCCGAACTATGGGTGAGCACGGTTATCAACGTCACGGTGACTCGGCGTCAGTTTATCGACCGGGTCGGTTAATTAAGGGTTAAGATGAAGATGAGTTAAAAGCGGCTTCAGAAGCGACTTGGACACTAGGTACCAGCGACGTTGCAAGAGAGAAAAAAAAGAGACGACACAGATACCAAAGAGCAGAGCAACAAAGCGATTTTTGATATCGATGAAGGAGCGAAGGAGCGGGAATGAGATGAGTAGTGGGATTTGTTGCAAATAAAGCCGGGCGGCAAAACGAACATTGGTTGCCGAGCTCGGCAATCACTTGATTATCCGACTTCAAACCGCTCATTCCCTAATCCAGAAAGGCGATGCCTTTGTGTACCTTGCGGAATTAATTTAGCAAGGTGCTTTGACCAAAATAATAGCATGCGTGTACAACATGGTCATCGATCACCAAGGCGGTACATTCTCGTGACGAGATGCACATGCGCAGCAGCCGGTGGGCGCAATCACTGCCATCGACCCATTTGAAAACCCGGGTGTATTTTAAATGGCCGTTGTCACCACGTGTATCTCAGAAGTTCATTCCGCACCCAACACGGTGTTCAAACGTTCGAACCCGGCCCGGGTCCTGGTCGGTGCCAATGACGTGGCATTCCATTTGTGTCTACGAGTTGTTGAAATCAAAGGACTCCCGGAGCAACGAATCATCGCAACGAGACGAGGTACCGCTGCAAACTAGGTGAACAAAGTTTAAACCAAAGGTCTGGGAGAAATTCCCTCACAGTTTCAGCATCTGCCACAGCAGCCTTGAAGCGAGCAACTTCCCTCCAGCACTCTAGAGGTGTTGTCGAATTCATTCTGAACGACTTTAGTAGTGTATAACAGCAAACGGTGCCAGACATACTTGTAGCATGATGCGATTTCTTCACCCGTCTCCTTGACGGAAGGAAAATCGCCTAAATGGCGTCGTGTTTGGAATCTGTCAACCTTTCCCTTGATTTCTGCCAAGTCCCCGATTAGCGTAACACTGGTTTTCGAGCCACACCGGGCACTGCCATCTTCGACCGTACTCATTTCCCGATCCAGATTCTCCTTCTCCAGAGCACGGTGTATTTCAAGCTGGACTGACTCCTCCTCAGCTTGTAAAGTTGTCAATTCGTGGCGTATTCTTTCCCGTATGTGAGAGTCTACCGCAAATTGTCGTTCGGGCATAGTCTCCTGAGATGCGAGGCGGGAAGAGAGGTTGTGCACTACATCTGGTGAGATCTAAACACCTAAGTCGTCTGGCGTGAACCCTGTGAAGTAAAATGGCACACCTCTATGGGGGTTTCTGGCTGGAAGGCCTTGGGACGTGTGTCGGGTTTGGACTGGCTTGCACCCATTTTCAGACGAGCCACGAGTTCCCACGACGGGCTAGCGCACAAATAATGTTGCTTACTGTTTGGCCAAGTATGTACTTATCACGAAGCTTACATAGAATTCTCTGCACGACTTCCGCAATCTCCGTACATCCGGTCCGAAATTTATCCTCGTAGACGTTTATTGTGATATTTGTGGCCATATCCAAGGAGCCTGTGTAATGCATGTTAGGTCTCTATATCAAAACAACGTCTACGCTATGCATTACCAGTCAGGCTCAATTTCCGTGATCAATTTAATCCTGCATTTGGTCAGGCCGCCTGGGCGCTCAAATTCAACGGAAACCTCACTGAGTCTTTTTGGTCTCTTCCAGCTCGTGAAAAATTACCCACCCAGTGCGGGGTTTCCGCGTAAACAGCACAGATGTCGGATGGACATGTAGAATCTGGAAAAGGTAAGAAGTCTGTAGTCTCTTGGCAAGTAATACACACTTGATCATTTTGAACCGAACGGTATGTTCCGTCTGCCATCCACCGAGCCCCGTTTCGCCAGTATCCACTCACTAGGCACTGCCGCAGCCGTGTAACATCACCCTCACAACTTTTTCTTGGGAGATCAAAACGTATCATGTACTTGCTGAGTTGCGAACGAATGGACACAGCTCTAGACATCGCCCGAAAGTTCAGCGCATGAACCTTGCACCAGGACGATGAGCGCCCAAATCTCGTAAACGCATTGTATGCTGTCATTCATTAGTTCATAGGTATCCCAGCAACTTGCAGTATTTGCGCACCATTAAGAAGTGTCAGGTGATCCTTCACATGCAGTTAGCAAGGAGCGATAAATGTTAGTAAGCTTACCCCTTCTTCAGCAGTGAACTTCCGCCTTTCAAGTTCTGCTAGTGCACCCTGCGCCCCATCTGGTATGATGAATACATCCTGTGCACTAAATGAGCTTAAGGCCACCAAGTAGGCTCGTGCTCACCTGAACGGAGATCATTGCCGCGATCGTCAAGATTTCCTCTCCACATGTAAACTCCTTGGAACTAAATAACTGAACAAAGAGTTTAGATGGGAACAAAGGAGTGCGTATAACAGGTATTTACCATGCGAGCGACACGCAGCTCAATAGGACACTCTGCAACCCGCTGGCCCATAGCAGTTAGGCGGCCATCCTCCCCGATCATCCCAGCTGTAACTAAACATTCCAACGCACGCAGGATGCCTTCAGCAGGTGGGGTCGAGATCCACTCAAATTTCATTAAATCATCAATTCCAAGGGACTTCAGCTGAAGAATGGGTGTCGTTATGTCTGTTCGAGTGATCTCTGGGGGAGTGGCCACTGGGAGCGTCGGTAGGCAGGATTCTGGATACAACCTATAGCAGATACCAGGTGATGTGCGACCAGCCCGGCCAGCTCTCTGTGTAGCTGATGACAAAGAAACAGGAACAGTAGAAAGCGAAGAAAAGTCATATGTTGGGTTGTAAGACTTGATCTACAGCGACACTGAGAACAACTATATCTGTAGACGAAATCCACATACCTTCACAAACCCACAATCCACCACAAATTTCACACCATCGATTGTAACACTTGCCTGTTGACATGCGTGAAAAAATATTTCAAGTTTGGCTAGGGATCACACCTCAGCAATGTTGGTCGCTGCAATAACCTTTCGGCAATTTGCATGCGTAGGACTGAACACTCTAAGTTGTTCTTCCGTGCTTAGACCCGAGTGTAAAGCCATGGGAATAATCTGGGGGACACCACGGGGTAAACTAAGTGTGAAGGACTATCAGGTCTAGGCACATATAAGCATGGCAGCGACGCACGTTGGTATGAGTTCTGTTATCGCCTCCAAGAATTGCTCGATGTCTTCCCGGCCTGTGAGAAATACCAGAATGTCACCGGCTGCATGCTTGTCATTTTATCATATTCAGCTGAAGACTGGTCAACCCACGACCATGAAGCGCACCTGCAGGTTTATTTTCCAAACCACTTCGACAGCCATTCTGACATAGTCAGTAGCGGGCTGCTCCAGATAAGCTATTTCTACTGGATACATTCTTCCCTCTAGACTGACAATGGTAGCTTCTTGCGGTGAAGTACCTGAGCAGAAGTAGTCATAGAAAGATCTGGCGTCAAGTGTGGCAGAAGAAACGATTATGCGAAGGGAGGGGCGTTTGCGTCGAATCCTACTCGCAAATTGTTTCAGAAACCGTAAGTAGATCAAGCAGGATACTCGACTTTTTCAAGATACCAAGCAACAAGTCAGTATATAGGCTCCGCTCATGGGCCTCATCAATCTGTATAAGAGTGCGTTAGAGACAAAATGACCAAGTTCAATATGACATCCTTGCCATGATAACACTATAACGTGACAAGAGTGGGTCGAGAAGGGCTTCTCGAAAGAGGATTCCGTCTGTCATGTAACGTATCCGGGTTTTGTCTTTATCGCTCACGTCCTCGAAGCGGATGGTATATCCAACCTAGAAAATGGACCGTGACGTGAATAGTTGGTCCCGCGTAGATTAATTGATTCGCACTTCCTCCCCAAGGATTGATCCCACTTCAGCAGCTACACGGGTAGCGACTGAGGTTGCAGCGACTCTTCGTGGTTGTGTGCAAGCTATCACATTGCCTTCGGCAGCCCATCCGGCTTCCAGCAGATACTGGGGAAGTTCTGAAGAGGATTTGGTTCGTACAATAGCGTAATATGCCCTAACGTACGTGTAGTTTTCCCGGAGCCAGTGTGCCCGACTAAGATTGTGACTGGATATTGTTCGATGCAATATAAGAGCTTGTGATCTTGAGAGGGTTAAACTGAGTCTCTGAGGAATAAGTAGGAGGTGAAACACCTACGATATTTTGCAATGGGAAGACGTTCGCGTTGGACTTGAAGTGAAAGGGAGTTATCTGAAGGTGCGGATGGGATCACATTTTCTTGTTCCTGAGATAACCTGTCCAGGCTACTCCCAGGTGCTACCGTCCCGGGTTTCCAAAATAACAGCGAGGACATTGAATTTGTTTCGTATGCGCTTGGTAGTCTCCCGTAGGCAGACCCTTACTACTATCAAGGTGCGTTTGGCTGAAATCGGCGTTCGCGTTATTTGTTCGAGCCAAACACTGACTGGGGCACAAAAAGGTACGCGCGCGTGGACTTTCAAGTTCACCATGTCGTGTTCTCCAACCTTACTCTTCGACGAGTACAACGCTCTCCGCCTTCGTACCTCCGCCGCCGAGGTGTTCATCCTTCGTCATCCTGCATCCACTGCCACAGAGCCTGCCGCCTCTCCTAACCAAATAATCCATCCCTAACCGGATGATTTCTAACCCTAAGAGTTTGAATGTTGGCGGGAGCATATCATCATCCAGATGTGGGCAGCAGTGACCTGGGATGGCGTCGCTGACAGGTGAGGTCTGTTGTTTCTGCATCGGGATTCTCGACTGGCGCGTTTTAGGGTGGTACCTCGTCTGCTGTCTTTATTGTCTGCCATGAAACCTCCTTCAAGTGCCTCAACATGTCTCCGGAACGTATCCATCTCGATTCAACGCGCCCCTTCGTCCATGCACGAACAAGTATCACCTTTGTGTCATCTCGGGATCTCTTTCACGCAGCGCAAACACACGTACAGAAAGCCGATGCTTTCACTGTGTCCAGCGAACGTGACCAAAAAGGGAAGATGATACCGGACGGGCGAGGTACTCAGCGTTGCGAGGGTCACGCGGGTCGAAGATGAATGCCAGAGATATGTCGCGGATTTCCTTTGGCATGGCCGGAGGTTGAGCAGGGCACGGACAAGCAGTGGGCTGTAGTAATCACCTGCGACGCACAACGTGGGCCACGCACAGGGCGCTTTTGCTCGCACTGCCCATCCGTCGTCCTCGAGTTCATCCTTTAGCATGAAACACTCTCATCTGTGTTGACCCACACTGTTCTGGTTTACGCACGTGTTCCCAAAGACTAGAGTCTTTGACTTTTCCCATGAGTCGTAGGTGTGTCCTCCAGGGCTACCCTTGCTTCTCTATCCTGGTGCTTTCAAGTCTTGGTTGCGCGCCATGGGCAGCGCCGAACTCCCTGTTGCCTTCTTGGAAGTCGCACAGTTGCTCGGTGCCGGTGTCCTCAAACGTCGGCGTACGTAGCGAACCCGACATGGTTTCGAGGTGGCTTGGGTCGTGGAACCCCAGTTTGGATTGCACTTGACTGTTGAATGCGATACGCACTGGAAGCGTACTCATGGATTCTACGTTTGGTTTGCGAAACTCAACCATCTCAGTTTTGACAGATGCAGCCCTCCCACCCCCGTCATACTTCAGTCTAGCCACGTATTGTTTTCTCGGCTCCAATTCGCCTCTGGACGTCCTGTAACCGGTCTGCATCGCCTTCATTAGGGCACAAGTGATTCCTGCAGGATGATGATTTCGCGCAAAGACGGCCAAGACCTGCCTTTGGATCAACTCCCTGTTTGCTTTTCGCACCCTGGCCTGCTTCCCGGTCAACGTGATTCTCGTGATCTATAGGGTGATACCTCTGCTTCTTGTCGTCCCGCCGGGCTTTCTCACTTTCGTCCACATTCGAGGGCAAGCGCACCCGTCTTGATGAATCTGATTCCTCGCTGAAGTTACCACTCCCACGGGAGGGGCAACAGAGATTTGTTCTCGAGGGCAGCAGGATTGGATTAGTCGAGGGAATGTACGAACGCTTGGGTCGTGTGACCATGCACAGAGAAGGCAGGCGGTGATGGCTTTGGCCAGACAGATCACGGATGCGTCGGACCTGGGCCATGGGAACGGACAGAACTGCAACACACGGGGTAGCCAGTAGCGAGCCGTCGCGGGAGTGTTGTTCTGTGGCACGAAGGTCCGGACGAGGGTGCCCAGGTGGCAGGATGGAGGCTGGCGCATTCGGTGGAGCGGAAACCGACGAGAGTGATCGTGTGCGGTCCCGATCATGCACGGAGTGTGTGCGGGAGATGGTGACTGGAGTGGGGGAATGTTGGAGACTGGGACTGGGT